>ML384072.1:0-35728 GCA_005239525.1 Nicotiana knightiana | reverse complement strand
TTTCTTTCCGTTTCCAAAGGAGACATTTCCTCCTTTGAGACTTTCAAGTGAAAGGAACTGTTCCATGTTCCCAGTCATATGCTTTGAGAAGCCACTATCCAAGTACCAAATCTGGTTGCCTCCTCTCACTTGAACCTACAAAAGGAATCAAAGGTTAGTCTTAAGAACCCAAACTAGTTTGGGTCTGCTATGAGAGAATGGATGAATCAAATTTTTCCTAGCCCAATTTGGCAGCCAGTTTTTCCCTTTTACAAACCTCTCATTTTTTCGACTGGCCTGCTCTTTTGCAGTACACTCGTATTTGTAGTGTCCAGTCTTACCACAATGGGTGCAAATATTATTCTCAGAAAGAGTGAGATACTTATTTTTGGGATCCCACTTGGGCAATTGACTTCCACAGCCAATCCCTCTCCTGTTGTTACTATGATTCTATTGAAGCCATATCAGGGCGTCGGAGGATTTATTCCATTTACAGGTTCGATCTAATTCATGTTTGACTTTGCCAAGATCTTCTTTAAGAGATCATATCTTCTCATCCTTGGCATACATTTTATCTTTCAGTTTACCTAAGTCTTCTTCTAACACAGCATGAGAGTGATCAACTACCTTTTTACTGGATCCTAGTCTTAACTTTAAGTTTTCAGATTTTAGCTCTAGAATCTCAGTTTCGAGTGGATGAACCTCGTTCATCAAGACAGTGTTTTTCTTTTCAGATTCACTGACCCTTATTTCCAGGTCCATGCATTTTGCTTTTAGCATGGCACACTCTTTAGATAGTTTATCCTTCTCTTTGGTTGTTTCCTCAGAATCATCTATGAAGTCAAGAAGTAACTCAGAGAGTTTCTCCTTAGATAAAAACTTTATTTTAGTTTTAAGTTGTGAGACACTTACTCTGGTTCTTCATGTCTCCTCATCAGATTCTCCAATTTCTATGAGAGCCTGATCTTCAGTCTCCCCATCTTCTGATTCTTCATCTGAACTTTCCCCCCAAGCAGCAACCATAGTCTTTGTTGTGTTTGTCTTGGGTTGAACCTGTTCCTTCCTCCTGTTCCTTCTCTCATATCTTTCCTTCCTCCATTCTACTTCCCACTGAGGGCAGTTTTTGATGAGATGATAAGTCTTTCCACACTTGTAGCATCCCTCATTAGCTGACCTTTCTGGTGCCTTTACCTTGTTAAAGTTTCCTCCCCTGGAGATGCCCTTTTTCCTCATGAGAAAGTTTCTGAATTTTTTGGTTATCATGGCTATCTCATCCTCCTCCAGATCAGCTCCCTCAGTGATCCTCAGTGCTAGACTTCTCTCCTTCTTTGGGGCATCCATCTTCATGGTTTGCCTTCTGAGTTCATAAGCAGTGAGGTTTCCAATCAACTCATCCAGTCTAAGGGTTGCCATATTTTTGGATTCCTGGATAGCAATGATCTTGCTTTCCCAGGAGATAGGCAGAACCCTTGTCAAGATATTCTCTACCTTGTCTTGTTCAAGTATGATTCTTTCAAGAGACTTGAGTTCATTTGTCAAGTTTGTGAACCTTGTGTATGTTTCTTGAGTTGTCTCTCCTTCTTTCATAGTGAAGTTTTCATATTGAGAGTATAGTAGTGTACCTCTAGACCTCTTCACTTGAGTTGTTCCTTCATGGGCTACTTGTAGAGTATCCCAGATTTCCTTGGCAGTGGTGTAGCTTTGGATTCTACTGTATTCATCTGGTCCTAATCCACACACTAGCCACTTCTTTGCTTTGGCATTCTTCTCTCATTTCTTCAGATCTTCAGCCGTGCAGTTAGCCCTAGTCTTAGGTACATCCACACCTTCAACAGTTTTCTTCATTGTTGCAAGTGGTCCATCAGTGACTGTGTCCCAGAGTTCATAGTCCTCTCCAATAAAGTGGTCCCTCATTTTATTCTTCCACCAAGAATAGTACTGGCCATTGAAGAGTGGTGGCCTTGCAGTTAATTGGCCTTCCCAGTTCCCAGGTGGTGCACTCATATTGATCTTTTCCAAGGTGTTAGCCTTTTCAAGGATAACCTGCTCTGATACCAATTGTTGTTTTAGACGTCAATACTACACAATATTATAAGTTAATTGTGCAGTACCCAATTTTTGAGTGTTGTCTAATAAGAAGAACCTGGTTCTTCTTGGTGTACTACTTACTACTATTTGCGGAATATTAAAGCAGT
Source organism: Nicotiana knightiana (assembly GCA_005239525.1). Taxonomy (NCBI): domain Eukaryota; kingdom Viridiplantae; phylum Streptophyta; class Magnoliopsida; order Solanales; family Solanaceae; genus Nicotiana; species Nicotiana knightiana. Next base: position 33,554 of record ML384072.1, on the reverse strand, counting down.
AAAGTAAAGACACAGATAGTTTACGTGGAAAACACTTGGCTCAAAAGGTAAAAAACCACGACCTACTCCTCAGTAGGATTTGCTCAAACACTTCACTAAAAATTCTGAGTCAAACGGACATACAAAATAAACTCTTTTGTAACCCTAGGACTAACTCTAATCCTCTTTGTATCAACTAGCCTCTAGCTAATTTCTACAGACTTCAAGCTAACTCTAACTTGAACAATGTGTACCTATTACAATTGCTTCTATTAAAGCTGAAAAGATACAATGTTAAAACTCCTACTACAACCAACTAGACTCACTGATAAACAGATGGAACTGTTTCTTCTAGTTGAACTGTAGCCTTTGCACAATACTTCTGCTTGCAAATATCTGGGAATTTTGCTTTCAGAACTTGATTCGATTTATTCTCTGTGCGTCCCGAATTTCAGCAATACTTTGAGTATTTATAGAGTCAGTTGTTGAGCTTGTCTTCCAATTCCAGTTCAACTCTACCTGGGTGAACGAGTTCAAGTATAACTCAACTTCCATCCTTTATTTCTGTCCTAGCTGAATTCGACTTCTGTCATCTTCATCAGTTTGCAATCTTTTCGTATTAGGAGACACCCTCTTAGTTCTTTGATACTCAGCAATCACTGATATCGCCTATTCTTGTACGATTCTTATACCAACTGCTCTGTTAGGTGTGTATGCTTTGATGGACCTGGTTCAACTTGTCAATATTTGTCAATCTTCAAAACCCATTCAGTGACATGGGCCAACAGTACTTGTTGCACCCTAACCTGGATAGCTCAAAAGCTGAGGCATTACTTCTGTGCTTACACAACGTACCTCATATCAAGGATGGATCCCCTGAAATATATCTTTCAAAAACCTATGCCCACTGGCAAGCTAGCTAAAGTCAAAAATCATGTTGAGTGAGTTCGACATTGTTTATGTAACTCAAAAAGCAGTCAATGGACAGGCACTGGCAGATCATCTTGCTGAAAACCCTGTGGAAGGAGAATATGAACCCCTGAAAATGTATTTTCCCGATGAAGAAGTGTTATTAATAGGGGAGGATATTGTTCAATCCTACGACGGTTGGAGGATGTTCTTTGACGGAGCGGAAAATTTCAAAGGAGTCGGTATTGGAGTTGTCTTGGTATCGGAAACTAGACAACATTACCCGATATCTGCTAAACTCAAATTTTCCTGCACCAACAACATGGCAGAGTATGAAGCTTGCATCCTAGGACTCAACATGGCCATCAACATGAATATTCGGGAGTTGTTGGTAATCAGCAATTAAGATTTGCTTGTGCACCAGGTACAAGGAGAATGGGCCACCAAGAATTCCAAGATACTGCCATATCTGCACTATGTGCAGGAATTGAGAAAGAGGTTCACGAAGATAGAGTTTCAGCATGTTCCCAGGGTTCAGAACGAGTTTTGTCGATGCATTGGCCACTTTGTCATCAATGATACAGCATCCAGACAAGAACTTCATTGATCCTATCCCAGTAAGGATCCATAGTCAGCCGACATATTGTGCTCATGTCGAAGAAGAAATAGATGGGAAGCCTTGGTTCCACGACATCAAAAGGTATCTGACAAAAGGGGAATACTCGGAGCATGCAAACCATACTCAGAAACGCACGCTTCAGATATTGTCCAACAATTTCTTCCACAACGGAGGAACCTTATATAGAAGAACTCCTGATTTGGGATTGTTAAGGTGCGTCGACGCGAAAGAAGCTTCTAAGTTACTAGAAGAGATACATGTCGGAACCTGCAGCCCGCATATGAATGGTTTTGTCTTGGCCAAGAAGATACTCAGGGCTGGTTATTTCTGGATGACCATGGAAACAGATTACATCTGGTATGTCCAAAAATCTACCAATGTCAAGTACATGTAGATATGATAAAAGTGCCACCAAATGAGATCAATGCAACAAGCTCACCTTGGCTACTCGCCGCTTGGGGAATGGACGTCATTGGTCCAATCGAGCCCACCGCCTCAAATGGGCATCGTTTCATCTTGGTAGCTATTGATTACTTCACCAAATGGGTCAAAGCAGCATCTTACAAGGCAGTGATTAAGAAAGTCGTGGCAGATTTTATCCGCGACCGGATTGTTTGCTGATTCGGAATTCCGGAGTCCATCATCACTGACAATGCCGCCAATCTCAACAGTGATCTGATGAAATCCATGTGTGAGACCTTCAAAATCAAGCACAAGAATTCCACAGCTACAGACCTCAGATGAATGGAGCTGTAGAAGCCGCCAACAAAAATATCAAGAAGATACTGAGAAAGATGGTAGAAAATCACAAAATGGCACGAGAAGCTACCATTTTCTTTTACTGGGATACCGTACCACAGTCCGTACATAAACCGGGGCAACTCCCTACTTACTGGTTTACGGTGTTGAAGCTGTTATTCCTACAGACGTGGAGATTCCTTCTTTGAGAATCATACAGGAAGCTGAGCTCAATGATACGGAATGGATAAGGAACCGTATGAGCAGCTAGCCCTCATAGACGGAAAGAGGATGAATGCAGTATGTCACAGCCAGCTTTATCAGAACAGAATGTCCAGATCTTTCAACAAAAGGTTCAAGCCAAGACAGTTTACACCGGGGCAGCTGGTGTTGAAGAAGATCTTCCCGCATCAAAATGAAGCCAAAGGGAAATTATCTCCCAATTGGAAAGGTCCTTACATGGTTCACAGATTATTGACGGGAGGAGCCCTCATACTCGCAGAAATGGACGGAGAAGTACGGACAAAACCAATCAATTCAGATGCAGTCAAGCGATACTATGTGTAATTGTTTATGTTTCCGCAAATGATGTAAATTGAACTACACTCGACCTGATTCCCATTTAAGAGGGGATATGTAGGCAGCTCTGTGGGTTCAGTCACAATTTAAAAAAAAATCTTGTTTCCCCATACAATCAGAAATGGGGCAGAATTTTGAGGGCCTCAAAATTCTGAAGCAAGTACAGCCGATCATAGCATGTACAACAATCAGTGATATTTATCCATCTAACTAGGGCAGAATTTTGAGGACCCTCAAAATTCCACGGCATGAGAAGTCACAATGTCTCGAATCGTGTCACAATCACTGATTCATCTAACCAATTATCTAAAAAATATTTTTTTACTATGACTTTGAAAACAACGCATTCTTGCTTTTTGAAATAACTTTGTTTAGCAAACACTAACCCCAACGATTTGAACAGGATCTTCAGACCGGGCAAAGCAAGTCAAGCAAGTCGACGGAGGCATGAACCGACCTCCCCTCTCACAGAACTCACAATTTTTCTTTGAACGCAGAAACGAAGAATATGCACACCTCGAAATCACAACCTTCATGAAAACTGCGATACTAAAATCTACTACCAGCTAAGAAAACTCTGCTATCATCTGCTATTTATTATATTCTTGCATGATACTAAGCTCTGTCTCCATCTACATGAAGCTAAGCCCTGCCTTCATACTTGTATGAGACAAACCTCTGTCTCCATCTGCATGAGGCTAAGCCTTGCCTCCATATTTGTATAAGGCTAAGCCCTGCCTTCATTTGCATGGGACTAAGACTTGTCCCGAATCTTGCATGAGACTAAGCTTTGTCTCCATCTGCATGAGGCTAAGCCCTGCCTCAATATTTGCATAAGGCTAAGCTCTGCCTTCATTTTCATGGGACTAAGCCTTGTCCCGAATCTTGCATGAGACTAAGCTATGTCTCTATCTGCATGAGGCTAAGCCCTGCCTCCATATTTGCATAAGGCTAAGCTCTGCCTTCATTTGCATGGGACTAAGCCTTGTTCTGAATCTTGCATAAGACTAAGCTATGTCTCCATCTGCAGGAGGCTAAGCCCTGCCTCCATATTTGCATAAGGCTAAGCTCTGCCTTCATTTGCATGGGACTAAGCCCTGTCCCGAATATTGCATGAGACTAAGCTCTGTGTCCATCTGCATGAGGCTAAGCCCTACCTCCATATTTTCATAACGATAAGCTCTGCCTTCATTTTCATGGGACTAAGCCCTGTTCCGAATCTTGCATGAGACTAAGCTCTGTCTCCATCCGCATGAGTCTAAGCCATGCCTCCATATTTACATAAGGCCAATCATTGCCTTTCTATTTGCCGATGACTAAGCGATGTCTCTCCGGCACTATCTATTTGCTCTTCTTTCGGGCTAAGCTCTGCCCTCAACTTCACAATATTAAGCCTTGTCTTGTTGCTCTTAACATCATCATTGCGTCTCATGGGCTAAAATATCGCCAACTTGTCCAAAGGCATCATAGTCTAAAGGCATCATTCTCATAGCCGAAAGACACCATGCCATGGCCTGAGGATCTCTCAAAGTTGCATATCATTATTCAAAGGTGTCATGGTTCAGAGGCACCATTTTCATGGCCCGAGAACATTATTTCATGGCATGCAAATCCCTCACTGAACAATTCATGGCCCAGGACATCAGGTCTAAAGACGTCATCCTCAACCGTCAAAAGACAATTCTCATGGTCCGAAGGGGATCTGCATCATGTTTACATTTCCGCACAAATATATGCTCGGAGTATCTCTTTACTTGTAGGTGACCCGATGAGCAACCATTAGCCCAATGGGAGCAATCACGCTCCAGTTTCTACGAACTATCTCAAACCTGACCACTCACCATAACCATTTTTCTCACCTATCCCGAAATTTGTATACTCCGCCGATGAATCCAGAAGTACACACGGCCTGATTCCTGTAAAATCAGGGATATGTAGGCAGCTCGGAAACCAAAGTGCGGCCTATGTCTCTCAAAGTACCTTGCTCGGTCAAAATTGGCCATCATATCTTTACCCGACAACTCTTTCATCCTTCCCAAGTAAAGAGGGGCAGATGTTGATACCCAATTTTTTTCCCTATAATATTTTTAAATGCTACCTTCAAAACTACGCACTAGCATCAATTGATAATTTTCCATAATTTCTACATTTTTAAATTAATTTATCCCAGTATTTTTATTTATATAAATAATTATTAATTGCATCACAAATTATTTTATAACAATTTTATGAATTTATTCTACTATTTATATTTATATTAACCTCGAACTATTTGCACAAATAGCCACATTTTCATTTTTGGGTTACAATTGTAATAACTTTGCAATTATAGTCCCATGCGTACGCTATTGCATTATTTTACCAGAAAATGGCTCATTGTATTTTTAAATATGGAGTAATTATTTTTTCATCATTTTTATGCATAAAAATCAGTTTTTATCATTTACTAACTATTTTTACAAATTATTTTATCGATTAAGTGGGTGTTTAACAAGTAGCCTCTTTTAACTTGGTTTAATTTCGGAGCTAGCCCATATAATTACCCCCCAGCCTAGATTTTAATCATAGCCCAAATACCCTTAAGCCCAACCTGCACCTACCCGACTCAAACCCCCATCAAATCATGGTCGTTGATCTTTTAGATCAATGGTCCACAATAAACCTTACCATAATTAACCCCAACCCCCAATTACTTCTTCAACTCGGTCACCTTTGAATCCCTCCTCCTCCATTCTCTCTCAACTCACCCCTAACCCTAATCGCCGTTACCGGCGAGAAACCCCTGCTATGGTGTTTCCGTGCCTCCTCCGATCACCACTGGTCCCTGATACTCCCTGGCTCTTTGATTTCATGAGCCCTTGAGGAGATCTCAAGGAAAGTCAGCCGGATTCTGCCTGAAAATTATTTACCAGCCTGTCTATGGCCTTTCTCATTTTTGAGTATTGGTTTCCTCCCATTTTTTAGTTCGAATCCATAGTATTGACAGAGTTTCTTTCATCTCTACTGTTTTTTCTGAAAACCCCTAGTTACGACTACTCAAATCCGTTTAGATCTTTGTATATCTGAAACTGTTCGAGTATTATCTGGTGTTTTCCCTTGAAGATCTCCTGTTTTGGTTAACTGCTTGGATTCCATTTGCTTTATTCTGAAATTAGGGTTTGCCCTAAGTATTTCTCAACAAGGGTTTTCTTTCTAACTTTTTCAGTGTTTAAACTATTTGGTTTTTTACTAGCTTGACTGATCCTCGTGTATGTTTCTGTGTGTGACACTTATTTCTTCAATTTTTGGGTTTTGATATTGTGCTTATCTCTACGAACCAGTCCTATTAACTTTCCTATTTAGGAGCTTAAATGATTTTCCCTGTTAAAATCAATATTTTGTGAGATTTCTACTTGATTGACTTCTGTTAAGGATTTGAACGATTTCTTTCTTGTTAAAATCAGAACCATTTGGGATTCTTACTTGGTTGGTTTCTATCTAAGGATTCAAATAATTCTTTCCTATAAAATTAGTACTCTTTGAAGATTTTACTGATTGTTTCCTGTTAATTGCTCTGATTAAAACCTGTGTGCATAGATTTTATTTGTTTCCTTATTTATGACTTTAAGTGGTCACCCTTGCCTTAATTACTCGTCCACATGATTTTGTGATTTGTACTAATCCCTTATTTGGTCTGATTTGGATTCTTGCCTTAATTAAACTCTCTTGTTGTTACCGTTGATCAATTACCCCTAATTAAAGGGTCTATTCCGGACTCCCTTATAATTAATTGATTATGTGACTCTGTGATTTCCCTTAATTGACCTATTTCTGATTCTTTTACCTTTTTTTGTCCTACCTCTAAAGTGCTATATATACTCTCTTATTCTGGCTCTCATAGGGGACGAACAATTAGTTCAAAACACACACACACTCTCGATTTCTCTCTTTTTTCTCTGCTACCTGTGCTAACTGTTGGTCTAGCCGGTTGAAAGCCAAGGCTAGACACTGGAACTCTACTTGCTTTACATTCTTAACTTCGCTTCCTTAACTGGTATGTCTCTAGTTCAATTCTGAAACTCAACTTTATGTGTTCCTTTGTGTAAATCCATGCCTATTCATGCACTGGTTAATTGGTTGTGTATTTAATATTCTTCACGTTTACTGCTTTACCCAGTATGTTTATGTTTTACCCACTCTAGTTCAAGTGTTTAATCGAGCATGCCTAGATCTCATTTTTTTTGTTTGCATGTTTGTTCAGTTCATGTTTACTCCCCTCAACTAGTATGCTCATGTTAGTGTCTTAGACTCCTAATGTATTTGATTGATCCTAATTGGTATGAATAATGCACCTCTGTCTTCAACATGACTATGCCCACGCTCTGTCTCTATGTTTTAATTTCCTATTACCATGACTGACTTGTTAAGTCTCTGAATCAGTAGACTCCTAGTTGTTCTGTACAGTTTTTGCTCAATATGCTCCCTTAGACCATGTTCATGTTTTTCTGATGTGAAGCTCTCTATGTTCCCAACCCCTTGACCCCTGTCTGTAAAGCTGATTGCTGAATGGTTGTGAGTCTGAGCTCTCTGAGTTGTGTGGTTGTATGTTGAATCTTTGTTCTTTTTAGAATTGATTTCAAAACTGTTTTTTCACTCCTGGATTCCTCCTAAAATTGTTTCTATTCCTGAAAACCTTTTCACTCCTAAAAGTGTTACTCTATAATGTCTTTAACAAGTTCTTTCAAAACTATGTCAAGCACTCTCACTTCTACTCTTAGATTGTTAAGTCCTGCCCCTCTAGTGTGTGTACTTCCTAGGAATCCATGAGATTCCTCCAAACTATGGCACACTGGGGTTGGCCTTTTCCACATTGCACATAATCACTTCCCTATTCAAAGGATCTTGGTGTGAGCATTGCCTGGGATCCCTGAAGTCTTTAGGGAACTTTGACACTCCAGGACACCCTATTGGCTATGAGACTCTTGGTATCTAAGACTGTTTTGAAGTCCTGGTGTCTCCAGGTTTACTTTGGGCCTATCTACAGGCTCCCTATAATATAGCATATATTTATTTATTTAATTCATTCAATTCTGGTCTGTAATAACTATCTTTATAAGCAGATATTGGGGAAATTAGTAAAAGGGGAGGGATTCCTATATGACTTTTGTGGGGAAAAAGGTAGAAATCATGACTTTTGGTCTATATTATGTTTAATTGCATTAGAAATCATGCTTTAGGCTTATACTATGTTTACTTGCATCAGAAACCATGCTTTTAGGACCATTTGGCATACTAGGCAACATGTTATAGGTTAATTACCTCATTTATCACGAAATTTTGCTTCTGCATAATCGTGATCACCTAGAAATCATGTTATTAAGTTACTGCTAAAATTCTGCCTAATAAAATGTTCATTCTTTATGTGCATTAGAAATCCTGCTTTAGGGTTGTTTTTATATTCTCTTTAAACCATGTCTACATCGCCTAAATCAGTAACCGTCATGTCTATAAGGTTGCTTAAAAAGCAACCCCGACGCCTAGACACCATGTTATAGGATAAATATGTATGAAATCGATTTCTTGATATTCAGCACCTAGACCAGCATGCCTATAGGACTTAATAAGTTCAAACTGTTTTAAAACTAAATTCCCAGAATTCTGATTGCATGTTTATAGGTATTACAGATCCACGCCTAGGCAAGCCTTAGGTAATTAAAGTCTTATAAAGCTGTAAAACTATGTTTTGTTTACTTGTGACTGCCCAGATTCAACAGGTTCTAAAAATCAGTAGGCAAACTAATTAGGTTTATGTCACTTCGTCTTAAAACCATGCTGCATATTCTCTGCTTGTCATGCTCACCTAGATACCCTGTTCTAGGACTTTCTGAAATTCTCTAAAATTTGTGTTTGAGACGTGCTAATTATCTGTTTATGTATGGAGGTAAACATGAGCCCTCTTAATTTTTTTCATACTTGAAAATCCTATATGTTCTTTGTTGTCGCTTAGATTTTCCCTTTTAAACACCTTAGGAGTCTAGAACTGCCTAAAATTAGAGGTCCTAAAACTTCCGGGACCCTAAGGAAGGGACGGGTAAAGCACACTTAGAGTTCGTTAATTAAAATCGCTTATATAACCGCTAAGGGAGGGGTAATTAGGTAGTAAAAGGACATGATGACATGTGCGCTAATGCCACGTGTAACCCCTATAGTTAAGGAAGAATTATCGGGCATTGTACAAATGTGATCCTATAGGCTAACAAACTTAGGACTTCCCCATCTTCATACATACGTGTGCTTGGATTGCTTACCTTTTAAACTCCTTTTATTTTACTTACATATGTGTGCTTAGACTGCTTATCTGTTAAATGACTAATTTATTAAGTGAGTTTGGCCGGGACCCACCATTGTGGACCTCAAGGGGTGCCTAACACCTTCCCCTCAAGGTAATTTCAAGCCCTTACCCAATCTCAGGTAACGTAGACTGGTTTCATGAGTTACTTTCATTAGGTGCCCTAATGCACCATAAATCCGTTAGGTGGCGACTCTTCATTTTCCATACCCCTCTCCCAAAAGGAAGGGAGTTGTCCCAAATGAATGTCGAAACCTGATTCCGCGAGGAAAAAGGGGGACGCGATAGGAGAAACCTACCATCACATCGAACGTGTTAATGCGATTGAGAAAGATAAATGGTGGAGAAGAAAAATATAAAGCATATTGGCATGGACAGGGTATGAACCTAGCAAGGGTCTTGGTAAAAAGCTTTAAGGTATCTCCAAACCAGTACAGCTGAAGCGCCATGGCACAACCTTCGGGCTCGGATATCATTACACCTGGTAGGAACATCGAAATTGGTCGCCACCATGGCATGGTCCATACTATCCTCTTGAGCAACCCGTGTCGCACCTAAATCAGACCTATCATCAGGCCGATACAGTATGGGGATCAAAGGAAAAAGAAGCTTTGGCAGCATTGAGGAATTTGATCCTGGAAGACGATGGTATGGATTGCTATGTAATAGTTGAGGAGGAGGAGGAGGAGGAGGAAGGCCCTACTATCCATATAGTGGAGAGGGGAGCATTCCTCAGGAACTGGACCGCTAAACCATCAAGGGCCGACGAGTCTCAGGGTAGCAAGGTCGATAGCATTGTTTACTTTTGAAAATGATTTCCTCTTTGGCATTTTGTTTTAAATAATATTTTTAATGTTCCGTTTCGAAAAAAAATTATTTGAAATCATTTTGTGTTGACGTTTTATTATTACTATTTTTCTTTAATATCTTCATCCCTACAGCATTATTATTTCTTACCGTGATGAACCAACGACTGTGACATGTAACGAGACAACGCAACAGAAGGACAGTGACTCGGAAGAAATAGAAAAAGAGGATGTAATACCTGAGGAAATTGTCAGAGAAGTGGAGAACTTTGAGAACAAGCCCAAGTCCAACCTTGACGAAATCGAGATAGTCAACTTGAGAGACTTCGAAACCGTCAAGGAAACCCTCATAAGCATCCATTTGTCAACGTCGGAGAAAGAAGAATACACTCGATTCCTGAAAGAATATGAGGATATCTTTGCATGGTCATACGACGATATGATAGGATTGAGCACATCCATAGTGGCTCACAAGTTACCTACAAATCCAATATGTCCTCCAGTGAAGCAGAAACTCAGGAAATTCAAGCCAGACATGAGCCTGAAAATCAAGGAAGAAGTTACCAAGCAGATCAAAGCCAAGGTCCTCAGGGTAGTCGAATACCCAACTTGGCTGGCCAACATTGTACCGGTTTCGAAGAAAGATGGGAAGCATTAACTCCAGTCCTTTGTAGATTGCTTCATAGGTTATCATCAGATCTGGATGGACAAAGAAGACGCAGAGAAAACAGTCTTCATTACACCATGGGTAGTGTATTGTTACAAAATGATGCCATTCGGTCTAAAGAATGCTGGGGCCACCTGTATAAGGGTTGTGACAGCGATCTTCCATGATATGATACATAAATAAATAGAGGTATATGTTGACGACGTCATCATCAAATCCAAGAGGGATACAGATCACATAGCAGATTTGAGGAAATTCTTTGACCGGTTGCGGAAGTATAATCTAAATTTAAATCCCGTAAAGTGTGCATTCGGGGTTCCTGCCAGAAAATTATTGGGATTCATCGTCAGTCGACCGAGGAATAGAGTTGGACCCGTCAAAGGTTAAGGCCATCCAGGAACCACCACCACCAAAAAGCAAGAAGGATTTGTTGAGTTTCTTGGGACGCCTCAACTGCATCAGTCGTTTCATAGCACGGGGTGAGCCAATTTTTAAAATGCTGAAGAAGGATTCCGCAACTAGTTGGACCGAGGATTGTCAAAAGGCTTTTGACAAAATCAAGGAACATTTTTCCACACCACCAGTCTTAGTCCCGCTAGAGCCTCCTTGCAGTGTTAGATGGAGCCTTCGGTTGTGTTTTGGGACAACATGACGAAACGGGAAGAAAAGAGCAGGCCATATACTACTTAAGCAAGAAGTTCACTCCTTATGAAGCACGATACTCTCTGCTGGAACACACTTGTTGTGCTCTAACCTGGATAGCTCAGAAGCTAAGGCACTACTTTTGTGCCTATACTACATATCTCATAACAAGGATGGATCCCCTGAAGTACATCTTTCAGAAACCCATGCCTACTGGGAAGCTGGCCAAGTGGAAAATCTTGCTGAGTGAGTTCAACATTATCTATGTAACTCGAAAAGCAGTCAAGGGACAAGCATTAGCAGATCATCTTGCTAAAAATCCTATAGGAGGGAGAATACGAACCCCTAAAAATGTATTTTCCTGATGAGGAGGTATCATTCGTAGGAAAAGATATTGCTGAAGCCTACGATGGTTGGAAGATGCTTTTCAACGGAGCTGCAAATTTTAATGGAATGGGTATCAGAGTCATCTTGGTATCAGAAACCGGTCAGCATTATTCGGTGTCTGCAAAACTCAGATTCCTATCCACTAACAACATGGCGAAATAAGAAGCCTGCATATTACGGCTCAACCTGGCTATTGATATGAATATTCAGGAACTGCTGGTAATCGACGATTCAGGCCCGTTGGTACATCAAGTACAAGGAGAATGGGCTACCAAGAATTCCAAAATACTGTCATATCTGCATCATGTACAAGAAATGAAGAAGAGGTTCACAAAGAAAGAATTCCGGAATGTCCCCAGAATTCATAATGAATTCGCAGACGCATTGGCCACCTTGTCATCAATGATACAACATCTAGACAAGAATTTCATCGATCCCATTCCAGTGAGGATCCATAATCAGCCAACATACTTTGCTCATGTTGAAGAAGAAACGGACAGAAACCCCTGGTTCCACGACATCAAAGAATATTTGACAAAAGAAGAATACCCAGAGCATGCAAACCATACTCAGAAACACACCCTTAGGAGATTGTCCAATCACTTCTTCCAAAGCGGAGGAACCCTATACAGTAGAACTCCCGATCTGGGACTGTTAAGGTGTGTTGATGCAAAAGAGGCTTCCAAATTGCTCGAGGAAATACATGCTGGAACCTGCGAACCACAAATGAAAGGCTTTATCTTGGCCAAGAAGATACTCAGGGTCGGATATTTTTAGATGACCAAGGAAACAGACTGCATACAGTACGTTCAAAAATTCTACCAATGCCAGAAACATGCATACATGATACGGGTACCGCCAAACGAGCTTAATGCAACAATCTCACCTTGTCCTTTCGCTGCCTGGGGAATGGATGTCATCGGCCCAATTGAGCCCACCGCTTCAAACGGGCACCGGTTCATTTTTGTGGCCAGCAACTACTTCACCAAATGGGTTGAAGCTACATCTTACAAAGCGGTAACCAAGAAAGTCGTCGCAGATTTTGTCAGAGACCGGATTGTTTGTCGATTTGGGGTTCCAAAGTCCATCATCACTGATAATGCCTTCAATCTCAACAGTGATCTGATGAAAGCCATGTGTGAAAATTTCAAAATCAAGCACAAGAATTCCATATCATACAGGCCTCAAATGAATGGAGTCGTATAGGCCGCCAACAAAAACATCAAGAAGATACTAAGGAAAATGGTAGAGAATCACAAGCAATGGCATGAGAAATTATCATTCGCCTTACTGGGATACCATACCACAATCTGCACATCAACCGAGGCAACTCCCTATCTGCTGGTTTATGGTACCGAACCTATCATTCCCGCCGAGGTAGAAATTCCTTCTTTAAGAATCATACAAGAAGCCAAACTCAGCGATGTAGAATGGATAAGGAACCTATATGAGTAATTATCCCTCATAGACGGAAAGAGGATGAATGCAGTGTGTCAAGGCCAGCTCTATCAAAATAAAATGTCCAGGGTTTTCAATAAAAGGGTCAAACCAAGATTGTTCACACCGGCACAGCTGGTACTGAAATGGATCTTTCCACAGCAAGATGAGGCAAAAGGGAAATTCTCTCCCAGCTGGAAAGGTCCTTACATGGTTCACAGAGCATTGACAGGAGGAGCGCTCATACTCGCAGAGATGGACAGATAAATCTGGCCAAAGCCTATCAATTCAGATGCAGTCAAAAGATACTATGTGTAAGCCATTTATGCCTCTTCATATGATGTAAATTGAACTACGCTCGACCTGATTCCCGTTTAAGAGGGGATACGTAGGTAGCCTTGTGGGTTCGGTCACAATTCAATAAAATTTCCATTTTTCCCACAATCAGAAACTGGGGCAGAATTTTGAGGATGACCCTCAAAATTCCGAAGCAAGTTCAGCCAACCGCAACATATGGAGCAGTTAGAGAGGTCATCTAGTTAACTGGGGCAGAATTTTGAAGAGGAACGTAAGTCGCAATGTCTCTAATAATGTCACAGTTACTGGTTCATCTAACTAACTTCTAAACTGCATACTACTGTGTCTTTGAAACTTATACACGCATGTTTTTGAAAAAGAAACTTTGCTATAGCCAAATGCTACCCTAATAGCTTGAACAGGATCTTCAGACAGAGTGGAGCAAATCGAGAAAGCAAAGGCACGAACCAACCTCCCCCCGCAAAAACTCACAAATTTTCTTTGGATGCAGGACTATATCATCATGATAAACACCATCGCAACAACACAATCGCTATGCATGAAACACATTGTCAGCTAAGAATACTTCATTCTTACTCTTCTCTTTGCATGGGACTAAGCAATGTCCCGAACCTTGAATGAGGCTAAGACCTGCCTCTCTACTTGCATAAGGTTAAGCACTGCCTTCTCTTTGCATGAGACTAAGCCCTGTCTCAATCCTTTCACAAGGTTAAGCCCTGCCTCTCCACTTGCATAAGTCTAAGCATTGCCTTCTCTTTGCATGAGACTAAGCCCTGTCTCAATCCTTGCATGAGGCTAAGCCCTGCCTCTCTATTTGCATAAGGCTAAGTGCTTCCTTCACTTTGCATGGGACAGCACTGTCCCGAATCTCACACGAGACTAAGCACTACCTCTCTTGCATCGGGCTAAGCTCTGCCCTCAACTTCACACAAGACTAAGCTCTGTCTTGTTGCCTCTAGAATCAGACCTCTGCACCTCATGGGTTGAATTATAGCCAACTTTTCCAAAGGCGTCATAGTCTGAAGGAACCATCCTCATAGCCAGAGGACATCATGCCATGGCCTGAGGATCTCTCAAATTTGCACATCATTATTCAAAGGCGTCATGGTTCGGAGGTACCATTTTCATGGCCCGAGAACATCATTTCATGGCATGTGAATCCCTTATGCATAACTCATGGCCAGGGGCGTCATGGTCTAAGGATGTCATCCTCACCGTCCAAAGACAGTATTCATGGTCTGAAGGGAATTTGCATCATGTCTAAATTTACGCAAATATATATATATATATATATATATATATATATATATGCTCGCGATATATATTTTGTGGATTTGCAGGTGATCTAATAAGTAACTGTTATCCCAACAGGAGCAATCCCGCTCCAGTTCCTTCAAATTATTTCAAACATGACTGTTCACCATAACCGTTTCATCTTATTCGAAACCTTATACCCGTCCTTGTAACAAATCTATCGGTTTATTCCGCCGATGGATCCAGAACTACACACGGCCTGGTTCTTGTAAAACCAGGGATAGGTAGGCAGCTCGGAAATCGGAGTGCGACCTACAGCTCTCAAATCCCTATTCGGTCAAAATTGGCCATCATATCTTTACCCGACAACTCTTTCATCCTTCCCGGGTAAAGAGGGGAAGTCGTTGATACCCAATTTTCCCATATATATTTTAAAATACATATGTACTTTCAAAGTAACTTTATGTATGTGTTCCAGAGCATCATAGGCTTTCAAAAAAAATCTTGTGGAATCCGTGAAACTTAAGTATGGAGGTGGGAATCGTCCCGCTCGCACGTGCGGCTGCAAAGATCCGATCCCCGCTGGAACTCGACCAATCCCAATAGCTGTTGCGACAAAACAGCACTTTTCTTCCCCTCCAACCGTGAGTCCGGACTGTTGCATATTGCATGAGCATCAACCAGTATTTTTTCATAATTTTCTGTAATTTTTAGAGAATTTTTAATTAATTTATTCCAGCATTTTATTTATCTAAATAATTACTAATTACATCACAAATAATTTTTTAACGATTTATTACTTAATTTTTATTATTTATATTTATATTGATCTTTAATCATTTTATGCATAATTATATTTGTATCTTTAGGCTATAATTGCAATAACTTTGCAATAATAGCTCATATATGCATAATTACATTATTTACACGAAAAATAATTTTTTATATTTTAATAATATTAAGTAATTATTTTAAATCATTTCCATATACAAATAGTATTTTTTTTATCATTTTATAAATTATTTTATTAATTTGAATGGTATTTAAAACATAGCCCTTTTTAATTGATTTTTCGGACTTACCCCAGCCCAATACCCTAACCATCCCAATAACCCAATACCCAATACACTTACCCAACTACCCATTGCCATACCGTCCAATTAAACCCGCCCCACCTAAATCTAATCCTAGCCGTTGATCTCAGAAGATCAACAGCCCTAAATCCACCGTCCCTTTTAATATACCAAAACCCCTAAACCCTAACTCATTCGCCTCAGCCCGCCGTCTTTGGATACTCTCCTCACCTCTCTCATCCCCTCAAACCCTAGCCCGCCGTCACACTTTCCCTCTTGATTCATGGGATCTTCCCTTGATTTCCTACCTTATTTGGCTTTGTTTCTCTACTGGCTACCCGATCTTGATGCTACTTGATTCGTTTGCCTCAAATGGCAACTGAATCTTAAGAGACTCGAACCCGATCTGGTATCTCATATCTTGGCTATTTTGTCTATGTTCATCCTGATACCTGTGAGTACGAATATTTTCGTATCTTAGGGTTTCAAATCTCTGGCTCAAACTAGATTTGGTTCAACTTCTATTTATTTTTATGAATCTGGCTATTTTTTGGTCGAATTTGTTTAGATCTTTTCAGATCTAAAACGATTTTATGTTCATTCTGGTATTTCTCTTTCTTTTTCTTAAAAAAATTCAGTATTTCTGTCTCTATATTTTCTAGTCCTTTTCTATTATTATTTTATGACCCATTTTATTTACCCTAAAAACTAGGGTTTTGATTTTAACAAAGTTTTCACAAAATGTTTTCGTCTCTGGGTGTCTGTTAGGGTTTCCTTGTTTATTTTGACTGATTTTACTTATTTTATGTCTTTGTATTTTTGCCTATTTTCTTAGGGTTCCGATTATTTAATTGTTCTTTTACTATTTCTGCATGTTTGTTTTAACCCTGGCGATAAATTGCTTACCTAAATTAGGGTTTGAAATTAGTTGTTCCTTTAGTGCTGGTGTTTCCTTATTAGACTTTACATGTTCTTACCTTATTCCAGTATGTGATTAATAATTTGTGCTACTTTCCTTAACTTAACCTTACTGGCCTGATTTTATGTTCTGATTATTGAACTCGACTTCTAATTAATTTTGGAATTATTCCTTACCGTATTTAAACTACTACTTGACTACTGATTGATTCCATATAAGGTTTTCCTTAAATTAAGTGGTACTATCCTGACTTTACTCGATAATGTCTTGTTAATTGATTCATGTCGGCCTTAATTGATTGCTAAGTTATTTACATACCTTATTTGTTTACTTCATTAAGTTCTATTTAAACCCCCCTCCTCACTCCCTTTAGGACAACTCTACAACTCTCGAACTCTCTGTTCTCACAAAAACTTAAGCTCTCTCTTTATTCTATTATTCTGATTTCTGCAATAAGTGGCTATTATTTGGTCGGCTGAAAGCCAAGGCCAAATTTTTTGGAATTTGACTGCTATTGCATTCTTACCTGCTTTCTTCTCAACTGGTATGCCTTAACTCTTACTATTTTGTTCTCTATGCTTTATTCGATTAGTCTGTTTCAATCCTCAGCATGATTATGCTTTCTCTGTGACTACATGATCCCATTTAGTAATAATGATAAACTAAGTTACTTCAAATAAGGTGGCCCCTTTTCCTAGGTTAGTCAAGTTTGTTTCTTGTTCTGAACCTTGCCAGCTACTGTAAGCATGTAATCAAATATGTTTGTGGTTTAATTTATAGGTTCAGTATGTTTCTGTCTCTATGTTTAAGCCATGATTGCTTCAATATTTAGACTAATCAAATGCCAATTTGTTTGAACTATGTACTGAACATGAACTTTGTTTGTTTCTTGGTGCAGTTCTGTCTGCAACTCTGTATTCTTAATTCGCTTGCTTCTGAAAATTAAACTATGTTAAAACCTACCCCCTTTACCCTTTATGCACTGGTTTTCAAACTCATACTCTTAAACATTTAGGTTCTCACCACCCCTAGAGTGAGCACTGCCTAGGGTCCTTGAGACTCCTCCGAACTCTGACACATTGGGGCTTCTTCCAATCTTTTTGTGATTTATTTTCCGAATGCGGTTCTGGTGTGAGCATTTCCCGGGGTCCCTGAGCCCCTTGGGAACTATGACACATTGGAAACCTAATTTTATGTTCCATGGATGGATCACTACTATGCTCTAGAGCTATTATGACTGAACGCCTGGTTCCCAGGTTTAGATTGGGCCTATGAAGGCTCCCTATAGTGTAATTGCTACTGTTATGTAATTCATTTAATATTCTGGGTTTCACGACCCAAAATCCATAAGGTTGTGATGGCACCGGAAATCGCTATGAAAGTACATGTGCAATAAAAATGCACAGCAAGTGTAGCATGAGTACGAAAATAACGTGTACTAAGTAAGTCGCCCGCCTAACCTCAGAGAGGTAGTGACGAGAGGTCGAATTAGACACCTGCTAGAGGTCAATTTAGTGTGTTCAAGTGTGACACTAAGCATGATTATCATAGAAAATTTATTAAGATCGGGAATAAATAATATCAACACTTTCCACATTTAACACTTTAAATCTTCATCATATTAAGAATATATAATCAACATAGGTGATTTAATCAAATAACAAATAAGCAACGGGAAGGAACAACTTCTTCCAATATTTTAATAACTTTAAATCTCTTTCATTTCAGTTGACAACTTAAAATTCCAGGCCAGTAATCAGGAAAAATCACAGCAAATACGCAATAAATATCATGCTCAAGCAAAGCCGAGGGTCGAACGGCACGGACCAACAATAATAAATCCGAGGGTCGAATGGCTCGAACCATAGATGCATCTATCTACCCCGCTCGCGAATCGATCATGCGACGCGGTTATACATAAATACAGGTTTATCCTACTCGCGAATCATACATGCGACTCAGGCACCCGTAGATACACATATTCACACAATAAGTCCACATTTTTATCAAGAAAGCAGTTTCTCGGGAAAGTGGTAAAATTCTTCTTAAAGGAACATGAAATATAGCTTTTAAATCTTTGTTTTGAAACTCAGTTGCCAAGTTTAATAATATTCCATACCATAACCCTATCAGGTATACAATTATCCACGGAGGAGTCAATTCTCTTTCTAAATAATTATAAAAGGTACACTCTAGTCTTCTCAGGAAATCAATTACCGATTCAATAGCATTTACAGCCTAATATTAGGGGCAGGATCACATGTACAACACGTAAGGCATGCTAGTGGGTCCTAGACTACCCGGACATGGCATAATAGTAGCTACGCAGGGACTCTCATCACCTCGTGCGTATGTAGCCCCGATAATAGCACATACTTAATTAATTTACCTAGGGGGTCAATTCCCCCTCACAAAATTAGAAATGAGACTTACCTCGCTCCAAAATTAAATAACTGGCTTCCAAACCCTTCCCACGACTCCAACGGACGCACAACGCCCCAAAACTATCCAAATAACGGCAAACCAATGAAAATATACTCTAATATTTGCAAAAAATTCCAAATTATATAATTTCCAAACCCCGCTCAATGAATTGACCAAAATGTCCTCGGGCCCACGTGCTCGGAATCCGAAATTTCTCGAAGATATATTCTACCCATAGCTTTATTAGTTCAAATATACGATTTACACTAAATTCCATGCTCAAATTCGTGGCTAAAAATCCAAATTACCATTTCTATTTTTTCTTCAATATTTTCCAAATTTTTCCACAATTTTCATGTATAATTCCATGCAATAACCTTGTATTTAACATAGAAACATGAAGGAGTTACTTACCTTGTGATCCCTGACGAAAACCCTCTCTTGAAGCTCCTCCAAAATTGTCCACACCAAGTGAAAAATGAAGAAATGGCCAATAACTCTCGATGTTAAAACATTCTGCCCAGGCCATTTTTCGCACCTGCGGTTTCGCAGGTGTGACCAAACCTCCGCACCTGCGGCTTTCCTTAGCTCAAGCTAACTTCGCACCTGCGCCCCACAGCCTGCATATGCGACTTCGCAGGTGCAGAAATATCACCGCACCTGCGCTCCCAGACAGACCACCACTTCTTCGCACCTACGGTGCCACAGCTGCACCTCGGCTCCGCACCTGCGGCCAAAGCCTCGCAGGTGCGGTCACACCAGATGACAGCAATTCCAGCTCCTCTTCTAACTTCTAATATTGATCCATTAACCACCCGGAATCCACCCGAGGCCCCCGGGACCCTGTCCAAATATACCAACCTATTCCAAAACATAATGCGGACTTGATCGAGGCCTCAAATCACATCAAACAACATCGAAACCACGAATCGCACCCAAATCCCAACTTTATGAACTTAGAAATTTCCTACTTCTACATCCGATGCCGAAACCTATCAAATCACGTCCGATTGACCCCAAATTTTGCACACAAGTCATATTAGACATTACGGACCTGCTTCAACTTTCGGAATCGCATTCCGACCCCGATATCAGAATTTCCACTTCCGGTCGGATTTCTCGAAAACCTTCAAATTTCTATCTTTAGCCAAATGACTTTAAAATGACCTACGGACATCCAAATTCACTTCCGATCGCGCTCCCAACTCCAGAATCACCATACGGAGCTATCCCCAGGATCGAAGGACATCAATAACACTGAAATGCCTTCAAACCAAACTTAGGAAATTTCTTCTAAAATGTTGAATTCCACAATATGCGCCGAAATGCTCCCGGGTTATCCAAAACCCGATCCGGACATACGCCCAAGTCCGAAATCATCATACGAACCTGCTGGAACCTTCAAATCCTGATTCGGAGATCATTTACTCAAAATTCCAATCTTAGTTGATTCTTCCAACTTAAGGCTTCCGAACTGAGAATTTTCTTTCCAAACCAACTCTAAACTTTCCGAAATTCAATTCTGACCACACCTACAAGTCATAATACCTGAAGCAGAGCTGTACATGATCCCAAACTGCCGAACGACACACTAGAGCTCAAAACAATCGGTCGAGTCGTTACATTCTCCCCCACTTAAACAGACGTTCGTCCTCGAACGTGCTAAGAACTGTTCTGGAGTTATCTGAAATCACCGATTAACACTCCGAGCACCTGCCCGTGCTACCACAACCCAGTTGAGTACATTATCTTGATCAAATCTGAAGATTTCTTCTTTTATCCATATAATAAGTTCAGAATCCAGTTCCAATACCTGAAACTTCTCTACCAGGCCTAGTTCCAATATATAAACACCGTATCAACTACCACACGATATACCAGAACATGACTGCATACCTTTGCTGAATTAGCACCATGCACCGTATAACTCATCATCTGACCACAATGACACTCCCTGCACCTTAATAGCCAAAATTTCACGAATATGATGCTCCTGATGCACCTCATAACAAATATACATACATCCTGCTATAATGCTGACGATACCACCACAACGGAGGAGATGTGTAGAAATTCATACCCAACTGCAGAGTTAACAAATCATTGA
This sequence comes from Nicotiana knightiana, assembly GCA_005239525.1. NCBI lineage: Eukaryota > Viridiplantae > Streptophyta > Magnoliopsida > Solanales > Solanaceae > Nicotiana > Nicotiana knightiana. The sequence goes on along the minus strand of ML384072.1, from coordinate 12,368 downwards.
ATATCTCATCTTGACTAGAATCGTCACCTCATTATGAACTTAAATAATAGTATTTGTTCTTTAATATACACTTCATATAACCTTATCGCACTGATCCCTGATCCGAAAATCTCGTCTCGCCCAGTATGAACTGCTCAGACAACAAATCACCCCAAACATGACCAACAGCCTCACATGATACCACATCGCGCCAATAGGCCATAACTCGAACATGATAATAAGAAACGACTCAGGAAGGGACTATTCAACTCACGCAACTAATATGAACTTTTCTCAGAAAATAGGAAGTAGAACATAAGAAAGAATAAATATAGGAACCTTACTCATCATCACACTGTTACGGCGTGCAACCCGATCAAAATAACATACCCGTGGAGACGTTCCACCCGATCCACACATAAAATTTACGTAAGAAGATATATACGGAGCAGATTTTCTCACTATTACAAATTACTGAATATCGATCATAAGCACGCTAAGTGCATAATACCATCCTGGGGAGACTGACAAGCCATATGCTCACAAAACTCAAGCACAACTGAGGTGCAATATATATGCATACTCTGGATCTCAAGAGCTTTCCTGCTCACATAACATCATCACTACGCGGAGATCTCATAACATAAGAAATTATCAAGTCATTCCACAACTCACACGGCACAATCATGTTATCGCATGAATTTGACGAAAACGGAACAACATCCGTTGTTCTAATACCTTCCCATGAAAAGCGCTCCACTGAAATGAACATGCTTGTCTCCTAAGGAGCCCATAATCACTTTTAAATCCATCCACAAACATCGAGTCTACCTTGCTCGCACCAAACTAAGCTAATAGCTTTACCTGGGTCCACATTAACCCACTTTCTCTCATAATACGCGAGAACAACCATCATAGCGGGGACAAACACCCCACAATCCACAACCAAATGTTTTGAACGCCTTTCAGGCATAAATTCTCAAATAAACAATACTGCACTTCTTTATACTCAGTCCAAATCTTCAATCCATCAAGTGACTACATGTCACACTTATACAATCTTTTCACGGTCATGCTTCCACGACCTTTAACACAAGGTAACAAGTATGTGCATCTGCATCACCGACCACACTAATACTGCATAACACATCAAGAACCCATGACTAGGGTACAAAGCCTCTTTCATCGAATATCGATCTCAGGTGACACTGAAGATAATACTAGCTTACTCTTAACTTTCAAATCAATTTTTCTTGCTCATCCGAGCTCATGACGTCCTTGTCAACACCGAATCACAATGTCGATTCTCACTCCCACTTACATACTGCTTACTGCACCTAACATGCCAATATGAGGTAGCGCAAGAATTCCATCATAATCTGAACCACCAATAGGGTGAACACTCCATCATATAGAAACCTTTTACTTAACTCAATTCAAGAGTACTATCTGAACACACAAGTGAAGTCTCACCATCACCCAACATGCAAATCTTTAAGTAGTTTCTATACCACCATAACCCTTCCGGGATCTGCCTATACTTGACATGCCATAGCACTCAAATGCTCCCATATGAAATCCATTACGACAGCCGACAAGCCCCGCAGACATCGGCACAAACCACATGCATAACTTAATCACATTGAAGGAACTGACCACTGCCGTAAATGTGCCATTTCAACCATGGCTAATCAATCTATCGTCTTTTAATCATCTTCAATTGCCTCAGGAATAATAGTAACTTCCTTTAACTCATAGCAAACTCGACCCCCCACTCATCCTGAGTGACCTTGATTCACGAGATCATGCTGCCTAAATACCGCAACCCGTCTCATACCCTCCTGATAATATTTCTACAACCCGGAGTTTATTCCTCTCACTCCTCCAATACTATACTGCATGCTGAATATAACATAGAACCCTAACCATTTTCCTTTTTCTCAGAAATTACTCTGCAAAAGCTCGATTCTCGATCACACCGCTGCCTGAAACCCTTAGACATCACGTTCTTAACTTTTGAACTCACTAGGACCGCTATTGAGAGTCACCCACTCTGACTAGCCCCGATTACAATCAACTCCAAGGCTCTTCTAGCACATGAACACCTTCCTTGAAGCACGTGACTAAGTCACTACCCTGACAACTCACCTATGCCTTAAGCAAAATTCTGAATCTTCCAAAGCCTAACCCTGGCCCGACAGGGCCAACTTTTGCACACATTCATCAAATCCCAGGCACAATCACCATTTTACTCCTTTCCCTTAATTGTAATAACTTTCCAACACGCCGACAATACGCAACCCTATGATAACACAATTNAGACCCTGCCGAGATCCTTTCTCCTTTGATAACATGATCTTGCTCAACCAATCCGTCCAATTCTTCCAAATTCTCTTGCTAGCACTCCCTAAATACTCAAATTCTCTAGCATCATTCACACATTCTGCCTCCTATCGAATAGCCACTAGAACCCCTCACAGAGACCTGCCAACCATGCCACCTAACCTATTCATAGGAGATAACCCACCTGTGGAAATCACCCGCGGATACCTTCCAACGACGCTGAAATGCACGCTCTCTGCGACATCAATACCCCATCCTACACCCTGCTTCATTTACCAACTTTACTAGTTCGTCCGCTCCTCATGGACATCCATTAAATGCGCGACAATATCTTCAAATTCCAAGTTATGTTGCCGCTCCCCCACTTTGCAACTGCTCGACTTCCGCTTCTTACACCTGGCCTCCTAGAAATGGAACCACTGCCTAGCCTCACTTCAGGATCATTCTCTGTAGCTCTCAAACCAAGAGATCACCACGACTTCAAACTCTCCGAAGATCATCTTTCTCTAGTTTCCTTCATTATCAACATTTATCCGGTACTGAACCACCGCACCTCACGATCTCTGCCAACCGCATTCTTCAATACTTATTCTCAATACGCTGACCCCATGCAACCGAAGAAACCATAGCACCAACAAACTTAACACATTCCATTCGATCAATGACGACGACTTCACGTCACAGGTGCATATCCCACCTCACTTGAAGACACCAAGTCTTACTACTTTATCAACCCCAACCGGACCATTCATAATCCAAATGCCTTTCCTCTGCCGGAATTAAAATACCAAAATCTCAAAATCACACTCTGAGAAGACCTCCCTTCAAACCATTCATCACCCCTAACATACGGGCAAGCATTCTATCACCATATCGACATCGCGCGATAACCAATCGCGAGCATCATCACTACTTGAGCATAGTCTTAAGGCTATCAGAAACACAGCTACTGAGCTGAAACAACATATTATTCTTTTGCAGGTCCATAACAACAGCCCCGACCAATTACACATGGAAAGATCTCGAATTACATTCGTAGCACCATTTCAATTCCTCAAATTTCCCGATTCATAGCAAGCGCTTCGCAATGCGTAAGTTAGAGTAGGAATGAACATAGGCATAAGCCTCAAAGGAATTGAATCGCACAATGAGAATCAAGAAGGAAAGTACTCCTAACAGCCCTGTAGCCTCTCGAAGATAAGTACAGACGTCTATGTATCGATTCGCAAAACTCTATTAGACTTGCTCATGACTTGTGAGACCTAAGGGAACCTAGAGATCTGATACCATGTTGTCACGACCCAAAATCCATAAGGTCGTGATGGCGCCGGACATCATTGCCAGGCAAGCCAATCATTAATTAATTGAAATAATTTTCGGTTTTAGCATTTATGGAAATCATTACCTTTCACTTATTACATAATAATTAAATAGAATCCGTTAAGTAAATAATTGGTTTAAATAGTCCTATTTTAGTAAATATATCCCAACACATCCCAGAACCCGGTGTCACAAGTACATGAGAAATTTCTAAGAATTTTACAATTTCTACAAAGCTTGTCCGAAATACAAGTGGACAAGGAAATTAAAATAATGTAATACAGTATAAGGGAGACTCTGTCAGCTACGGATCGCCTCTGGATGATGCAGCTCGCCTAAGTCTCCAAATCCTCCACATTTCTATGAAAGTACCTGTGCAATAAAAATACACAACAATTGTAACATGACTACGAAAACAATGTGTACTCAGTAAGTCGCCTGCCTAACCTCAGAGAGGTAGTGACGAGAGGTCGAATTAGACACTTGCTAGAGGTCAATTTAGTCTGTTCAAGTGTGACACTAAGCATGATTATCATATGCAATTTATAAAAATCAAGAATAAATAATATCAACTCTTTCCGCATAAAACACTTTAAATCTTCGTCATATTAAGAACAATTCATCAACATGGGTGATTTAATCAAATAACAAATAAGCAACGGGAAGGAACAACTTCTTCCAATATTTTAATAACTTTAAATCTCTGTCATTTCAGTTGACAACTTAAAATTTCAGGCCAGTAATAAGGCAAAATCACAACAAATACACAGTAAATATCATGCACAAGCAATGCCGAGGGTCGAACGGCACGGACCAACAATAATAAACTGTGCACTGCCAAGGGTCGAACGGCTCGAACCATAGATGCATCTATCTGCCCCGCTCGCGAATCGATCATGCGACGTGATTATACATAAATACAGGGTTATCCTTCTCGTGAATCATACATGCGACTCAGGCACCTGTAGATACACATATTCACACAATAAGTCCACATTTTTATCAAGAAAGCAGTTTCTTGGGAAAGTGGTAAAATTCTTCTTAAAGGAACATGAAATATAGATTTTAAATCTTTGTTTTGAAACTCAGTTTCCAAGTTTAATAATATTCCATAACATAACCTATCAGGTATACAATTATCCACGGAGGAGTCAATTCTCTTTCTAAATAATTATGAAAGGTACACTCTAGTCTTCTTAGGAAATCAATTACCGATTCAATAGCATTTATAGCCTAATATTAGGGGCAGGATCACATGTACAACACGTAAGGCATGCTAGTGGATCCTAGACTACCCGAACATGGCATCATAGTAGCTACGCACGGACTCCCGTGACCTCGTGCGTACGTAGCCCCCGAAGATAATAGCAGATACTTAATTAATTCGCCTAGGGGGAGAATTGCCCCTCACAAAGTTAGAAAAGAGACTTACCTCGCTCCGATGTTCCATAACCGGCTTCCAAGCCCTGCCGACGACTCCAACAGATGCACAACGCCCCAAAACTATCCAAATAACGGCAAACCAATGAAAATATACTCTAATATTTGCAACAAATTCCAAATTATATAATTTCCCAACCCCGCTCAATGAATTGAACAAAATTCCCTCGAGCCCACATACCCGGAATCCGAAATTTCTCGAAGGTATATTCTACCCATAGCTTTACTAGTTCAAATATACGATTTACACTAAATTCCATGCTCAAATTCGTGGCTAAAAATCCAAATTACCATTTCTATGTTTTCTTCAATATTTTCCAAATTTTTCCGCAATTTTCATGTATAATTCCATGCAATAACCTTGTATTTAACTTAGAAACATGAAGGAGTTACTTACCTTGTGATCCCTGACGAAAACCCTCTCTTGAAGCTCCTCCAAAATCGTCCACACCAAGTGAAAAATGAATAAATGGCCAACAACTCTCGGTGTTAAAACATTCTGCCCAGGCCATTTTTCGCACCTGCGATCCAACACTCGCACCTGTGATTCCGCAGGTGCGACCAAACCTCCCCACATGCGTCTTTCCTCAGCTCAAGCCAACTTCGCACATGCGCCCCATAGCCCGCATCTGCGACTTCGCAGGTGCGGAAATATCATCGCACATGCGCTTCCAGCCAGACCACCACTTCTTCGCACCTGCGGCGCCATAGCCGCACCTGCGGCCAAAGCCTCGCAGGTGCGGTCATACCAGATGACAGCAATTCCAGCTCCTCTTCTAACTTCAAATATTGATCTATTAACCACCTGGAATCCACCCGAGGCCCCCGGGACCCCGTCCAAATATACCAACATGTTCCAAAACATAATGTGGACTTGCTCGAGGCCTCAAATCACATCAAACAACATCGAAACCACGAATCGCATCAAAATCCCAACTTTATGAACTTAGAAATTTCCTACTTCTACATCCGATGCCGAAACCTATCAAATGACGTCCGATTGACCCCAAATTTTGCACATAAGTCATATTCGACATTATGGACTTTCTCCAACTTCCCAGAATCATATTCCGACCCCGATATCAAAATTTCCACTTCCGGTCGGATTTCTCGAAAACCTTCAAATTTTTATCTTTAGTCAAATGACTTCAAAATGACCTACGGACATCCAAATTCACTTCCAATCGCGCTCCCAACTCCAGAATCACCATACAGAGTTATTCCCAGGCTCGAAATCCTAAACGGACATCAATAACACTGAAATGCCTTCAAGCCAACTTAGGAAATTTCTTCTAAAATGCTAACTTCCACAATATGCGCTGAAACGCTCCCGAGTTATCCAAAACCCGATCCGGACATACGCCCAAGTCCAAAATCATCATACGAACCTGCTGGAACCTTCAAATCCTAATTCGGAGATCGTTTACTTAAAATTCCAATCTTAGTTGATTCTTCCAACTTAAGGCTTCCGAACTGAGAATTTTCTTTCCAAACCAACTCTAAACTTTCCGAAATTCAATTCCGACCACACCTACAAGTTTTAATACCTGAAACGGAGCTACTCATGACCCCAAACTGCCGAACGACGCGCTAGAGATCAAAACTACCGGTCGGGTCGTTACACTGGGATGTAATAATCTCTGTAATAACAGATTTGGGGTTTATTAGTAAAAGTTGGGGGCTTCCTATATCTTTGTTAAAGTCGGGTAGAAATCCTGCCTATAGGTTTAATTATGTTGATTGAATAATGTGAGTGCCACACTTGTTTAGCCATTCTGCCTATAGGATTTTCCCGTTTGTTTGATTCTGTATTTTTAGATTCGCATACTAGAGATCCTGTTTATAGGCTTTTCGGTTAATTCTGCATTAGAAATCCTGTTCATAGGATCTTAGACATATTTTTAACCCAATGTGCATTAGTGACCATGTCTATAGGATCCTATTTGTTTGAAATAATGATCTTTCCTGGCAATCTGCTTAATGTCTGCCCACATGCGGCTAATAGATATCATGCATATAAGGTGAAATCAGTCCCAAACTTAGAAATCCTGTCTATAGGCCTGTAATTAGTAATCTCGTAGAAATCATGCCTATAGGATCCTATTGGTCGACTCTGAATTCGTTCGTTACTGTCAATCACTTAGGCAATATATTTGTAGGACTTAAAAATGATTCCGGGTTTATAATCGTGACATATTACTGCCTGAAGTTCCCAGATTCATGTTGAATAAAATATGTACGCAAACAAATAGGTCTTAGTGCTCGCCTTAATAAACTGTCTCTGCATTCTGTTTTCCCACATAGATATCATGTCTATAGGATTCCAAAGTAATAAAGTTTGCGTGCTTTTGTTGTCTATGTGCGGAGGTCAATATGAGCCCATACTTGTTCCTTATCTGAAGTCCTATCTGTTATTGTTTGTCGCCTAGATTTCTCATTTTTAATATAGGTTGGCCTAGAACTATCCCAAATAGAGGTCCTAATGCCTCCAGGGCCATAGGTAAGGGACGGGTAGTGCACGCATAAAGAAAGAGCTACAAACTGCTAGAACGCTTAGTAACAACATAAAGATAGTAATTGGGTAGTAAGGAGATGATAGCCCATGCATTAATACTATGAGTGACACCCCAACTTGAGGGAGTCACAAAGTATTGTATGGAATGATCCTATAGGCTAAAAAACTTAGGACCCCTATACTCATTTTTAGAATAAATTGGATATCGCATCTGGTCAAATTGTTTTCTTCTCTTTTTTTAGACTAATTCGCTTAATTTAAGTTCGGCCGGGACCCACCATTGTGGACCTCGAGGGGTGCCTAACATCTTCCCCTCAAGGTAATTTGAGCCCTTACCCGATCTCTGGTGATGTAAACTGGTTCTATGAGTTAAGTGCTCTAGGTGCCCTAACGCACTTTAATCCAGTAGGTGGCGACTCTCTCAATTCCTTACCCTCTCAAAAGGAGTTGTCCCAAAAATGTCGAAACCCGATTTCGCGAGAAAAAGGGGGCGCGAAATCTATGCTGCCTCAAATTGAGATCCCTTTGCTTGAAAAAATGCTACAAACTGCGATGATCAGTGTAAACCTCACAAGACACCCCATATAGATAATGCCTCCAGATCTTAAGAGCATGAACAATCGCGGGCAACTCCAAATCGTGCACAGGATAATTCTTCTCATGGGGCTTCAACTGACATGAAGCATATGCAATAATTCACCCCCTCATGTATAAATACACAACCCAAGCCAACGTGTGAAGCGTCACAATACACAGTATACATCCTCGAACCAGAAGGCAACACAAGGACTGGTGCTATGGTCAAAGCTGTCTTGAGCTTCTGGAAGCTCGCCTCACAATCATCGGACCAACCAAACTGAGCACCCTTCTAGGTCAATCTAGTCAAAGGTTTTGCAACAGATGATAAGCCCTCCACGAACCAGCGATAATAACCTGTTAATCCCAAGAAGCTCCTGATCTCAGTCGCCGAAGTAGGATGAGGCCAACTGTGAACCACCTTAATCTTCTTGGAATCCACCTTAATGAACTCGCCTGATACCACATGCCCCAAGAATGCCATAGAATTTAACCAAAACTCACACTTGGAGAACTTAGAAATAGCTTCTATTCCCGCAAGGTCTGAAGCACCACTCTCAAATTTTGCTCGTGCTCCTCCATGCTACATGATTAAATCAAAATGTCATTAATGAAGAAAATGACAAATGAATCAATATAAGACCTGAACACCTTGTTCATCAAGTCCATAAACGTCGTTGGGGCATTAGTCAAGCCGAAGGACATCAACAGAAACTCATAATGGCCATACCTAGTACGAAAAGCAGTCTTCGGAACATTTGAGTCCTGAATCTTCAACTGATGGTACCCCGATCTCAGGTCGATCTTAGAGAACACCCTAGCACCTTGAAAGTGGTCAAATAAATCATCAATACGTGGAAACGAGTACTTGTTCTTAATGGTAACTTTGTTCAACTGGCGGTAATCAATGCACATCTGCATAGTCCCATTTTTCTTTTTCACAAATAGCACTGGAGCACCCCCAAGGTGATACAGTTGGCCTGACGAACCCCTTTGCTAGCAACTCCTCAAGCTACTCCTTTAACTCCTTCAACTCTTTCGGAGCCATACGGTACGGTGGGATAGATATAGGCTTCATACCTGGAGCCTAGTCGATACAGAAATCAATATCACGATCTGGCGGCATGCCTGGAAGGTCAGAAGGAAATACATCAGCAAACTACAGGACTACTGGAACTGAATCAATTGTCGTAGACTCTGCGGTAGTATCCCAAACATAGGCTAGATAAGCCAAGCAACCCTTCTCGACCATATGTCGAGCTTTCATAAAAGATATAACCCAACTATATGTACTGACAGATGAACCATTCCACTCCAATCTAGGCAACTCTAACATCGCTAAGGTAACGACCTTGGCATGGAAATCAAGGATGACGTGATATGGAGATATCCAGTCCATGCCCAGGATGACCTCAAAGTCGGTCATATCAAGCAACAGAAGATTCGCTCTAGTCTCGTATCCACAGAATGTAACCACACAGAACTGATAGATTTGATCCACAACAACAGAATCGTCCACAGGAGTGGACACATAGACAGTAGTACCAAAGGACTCGCGAGGAATATCCAGAAAGTGAGAAAACAGAGATGATACATACGAATAGGTAGATCCTGGATCAAATAATACTGAAGCATCCCTATCGCAGATAGAGATAATACATGTGATCACAGCATTTGAGGCCAATGCATCTGGTCAGGCCGAAAAAGCATAAATTCTAGCTGGAGTGCCACTTGGCTGGCCTCCGCCTGCCTGACCTCCACCTCTGGGACAACCCCTACCCACCCGCCCTCCGCCTCTGGGCGGTCGGACGGCTGGTGCGGCTACTGGAACTGTAATCATAGGTTGCTAGCCCTACTGCACTGCATTGTCCCGAAGTCTGGGGCAAGGTCTCTTCATGTGACTAGGATCCCCGCACTCATAACAACCCCTCGGAGCGGTGGACTGCTGCCCTGAAGTCTGACACTGATGGCCTAAATACCCATAACAAGAACCATGAATAACTAGTGGGCGACATGAACTCTCTGGCATGGCACTGAAGTAGGCACTGAAAGGACCCTGATGACTGGAGTACCCACTGGAATAACCCTGAATAGCTAGCAGGCGGTAAGAACTCTCCGGCATAGCACTAAAATAGGGTCGCACTTGAACACCCCGAGGACGTGGTGGTTCTGCATATGGGGGCCTGCTGGCTTGACCCCTCCAAAAATGACCCCTGCCCCCAGCTAGGGAACCTCTGAATTCTCCAAACAAATTGAGACCTCTTGTCCCGCTGCATCTGTTCTCTACCCCTCTGACGGTAACCCTTGATCCTGCGAGAAATCTCCACTACAAACTGATAGGGAGTCATCATCCCAGACTCCCAAGCCATGCTAGCCTGAATGCTAGAGTGCAACCCCGCAACAAACCTCCAAACACGCTCCGCCTCAGTAGGAAGTGTCACACCTCCTTTTTCCCGAAAGGGATATGGGATAAGGGAGTTTTTCCAATTTAAGTGACATTATTCGATTTTGGGATTTATTCATTTTATTCAGAGTCGCCACCCGGATTTTTACGGTGTTCCGAGACACCATTTATTTATTGAAATCCAAAACCGAGGAAGTTTTTGACTCTGTTTAAATTGTCTACGAACCAGAAATACGGGTAAGGAATTATGTTAACCCGGGAGAAGGTGTTAGGCATTCCCGAGTTTCGTGGTTCTAGCACGGTCACTTAATGATTAAACTTGGCCTACATTGTTTAATTACTGATTTTTATACCTATGTGCATTTTTTATATTTTTACCGCTTTTATTGTTTGATTTATCTAGACTGGTATACGTACGCGTGGCATGATCACCTTAATGCGAGTTACGCGTACGTATACCAGTCTAGTTTAGTGTGCCGAAAATCATGCCACGCGTACGTGTACACAACTCGTGACATATTTAAGAAAAAATTACCAAAGTCATGCGAACACGTACCTTGGATTTATTATAAAATCGAGATAACATCACGCGAACGTGTACATAATCACGTTAGTTATAAAAAAGATCACATCTAAGCATTTGGATGGGTATTCATTTTTAAACTTACTCGTATCACGCAAACATGTACACATTTTGTAATTCTTTGGCCGACGTTGCGCGAACGCATACCTCGATATTAAATTTAAAATCATAATTATGTCACATTAAAAAAGGGCAAACAAGCAGATTTGCACACAATCCTATGCAAGCACAAATTTAAGGAAATGATTCAATTTGAAAACTTGTTCTCTTTTATTTCTTTCTTCTTTTTTTGTTTACATAAATATGAATTAATTCCCTATTTCTAGATTGCTTACCCAATTTCAAAAATTTTTTATCTTAAACAATTAACTTCTTCAATCTTATAATATCTCATGAATAACAGAGAACAAACAGGCCCCGCTATTTATTTAAGCAACACTCCAAACTAAATAACCAATTTAAATAAATCATAAAAAAAATTGTAGATCTCAACTTTAACCTTATTGGAACAAACTTGATTATGGAAACAATATTGAATAAAAAACATAATAACAGAATAAAAACGATAGATAATTCACCATACATGTAGTCGTAGAAACGAACAAATGCCACATAAAAATTGTTCTGCCAAAGTAATGGTAAAAAGAAGCGGACCTTTTAATTGAATTTAAAATTCAAATGCTTGGACAATTTTGAATCTCACAAGAAACAGATCGCGAACAGAACCTCGGCAGGCGACGGACTCAAAAAAAAATTTCCGGAGAAACTCAGATCTCTCCGATGAACTCGAACTTGACAAACCAAAAACTGACTTGAACCAGCAACGAAAGACGGCAAAGGAAGTTAAGAAAATTTTTTAATGATATTTCTTGTTGGAGTTGGAACTGTCTTTATTTTGTAGAAGAAGATGACGGGGTCGCTGGGTCTTGGATTTGAGGGTGTCTTCGGCTAGGTTCAGGGAGAAGGGGGAAGCAACAGTGAGGTCCGGAGACGGCTTCTTGGATGGGAAGTGGTCTGTCCGGCAGCTGTGAGAGTTGTTGGTTGAGGGTGGTGGCCGTTTTTGAACGGAGATGGGTGGTGTGCGGCAGCAGCTCTCTTTTCTGTGTAGGGGCTTCTCTTGCGTGTGAAGAATGATAATGAAGAAAAGGATTTGCTGTTACGGTTTCATGAAGATGATAAAAATGGCTAAGTTCTTTATTAGGTTAGGG
>ML384070.1:46625-81189 GCA_005239525.1 Nicotiana knightiana | reverse complement strand
ACTATATTAATAACACAATAAGTTTATCCTCCAACGGGTTCTACAAAAACCCTAGGTTAAAGAAGTTAGCTAAACAAATTCATAAGAATAAAACCCAAAATAACTTGCATAATTAAACTACAAAGTAATGAAGAAAATCTATACAAATCGATGTTTTGCCGTCCGTATCCTCTCTAATATCGAATCTCTTCGAATATCCTTGTATTTGTGTTTTAGGATTCTATTTATATGCTTAGGGCGAACTCTAACCGTGTAGGAGACTTCTATTTCAACCGGGAAACTTTTAAACTCGTCAAAACTCGGATTTGGCTGAACTGGGAACCCCGGGCGTTTAGACCCAAAGGCCCGGATAACGCCAGGCTAGGGCCGGCGTTCAGCTCTAAGGCCTGGCTAACGCCAGGTAAGGTCAGGTTGTAGGGCTCTGTCACCCGGATATCGCCCGGTTGTCTCCTTTCGCATATTTTTCGACGTATTTGCATCCCTTTAGCTCCGTTTCCATCTCCAATTCACCTACACATGAAATAAACTCCATTAAGCACATAACAAGTGTATTTTTATCATTAATGCACCTCAAATGTAAGGTATATCACATGTTAAACTATGAAATTTAGTCTCGCATCAGAGGGTAAGCGAATAGAAGAAAATAAATTTTGTCGAGATTTGTCATTTTGAGATAAAACACAGTCCGAGCTGTAATACCCGATATTTATGGACTAGTGCGATACAAGGTACTACATGACCATAATAGTAAGGTGTACAAAGTGTGTTAACATTGAGTAGTATTTTAAGTAATTTGACATAATTCCTAATTATGTGGATAATTGGGTAATTATGGATTAATGGATGATTAACAAATCAATTAAGGAATTAAGTGGATAATTATTGAATAAGTTTGATTAAGCTCCCAAACGTGGCAGCCCACTATGCCATATAATGACTCTTGAATTAAATAGAAAGGTGGCACATTTTAAAGAAGATAGGTGACACCAAGTCTTAAAAGGTGGGGCCCAAACCACCAAGACTTAAAATCCATCTCTAGAATCAAACTAAAGATGTATCACATTTATGTGAAAGGCTTCAACTGTTGATTTTCATTAGCAACGTGAGTTGCTTCAATATCTCACTCAAACGAGACTTTGTAATATTATAACAATGGGTATTTACGATTCTAAGGGAGTACGGTGCATTCTTTTTCAAGAATATCATACAGATTTTCCCCTACTTCGATCCACCGTTATGTGATTTGTCGCAATTGACGTGTGTTAAAGGGGTTGTCAAGAGAATTGTCTTAGGTATATTAAGGCTATCCTTTCTTTCCTTTTAGCATGATCTATATGATACAAACGAAATGAGAAAATGCACAACTTCCATAAATGACTCTATTCGTAGACGTATTAGAGGTGCCTACGTTCTTGAATTCCCACGTGTCTTATTATTACATCTTCTGTTCATGGGTCTCAGAAAAATACGTAAGTTGAAAAAAATTTACTTCATTATATTACTCAAAGGCATAATGGTCTTATGACATTCCGAGAGATTTTATTGACGTACTTCTCATGCATTGCATTCATTTATACATGTACATTGACCCATGACCAGATGGAGTTATATACGCGTATGTATGTATATGGGATATGGGAAAAGGTTACGGCGTTATATACGCACCACCACCTGATCAGCTGGTATACGTTGATGATTTTGCCCACAGTGGCCGAGATGATATGATGGGATGTCCTCAGAGGCTTGATGATGTTATTTACTCCTATACCTATTCATGACACGACATTTATACGCACGTGCATGACATTATAAATGTTTCAGAATTTACAAAGTTATTTACACTTACAGGCGGAATTATTTATTCCATGTTTCATCTAAGTCTCTTATGTATTGATCTTCATGCCTTACATACTCGGTGCGTTATTGGTACTGACCTCCCTTTTACCTGGGGATGTTGCATTTCATGCCCGCAGGTCCCGATAGACAGGTCGAGAGTCCTCCAAGTAGGCTATCATCTCAGCAGAAGATGTTGATGCGCTCCATTTTCTCCAGAGTTTCTTGTTTGGTCAGTATGATTTAGACGTGTATTGTTTGGTATGGCGGTTCCCAGTCTCGACCTTTATGATAAGTATGTACTCTTACAGGCTTGTAGACAGATGTCATATATAGGGATACCTGTATGGCCTTGTCGGCCTATATTTTAAGTATATAATGGATCAAATTGGCCTCTAGGCCCGTATGTCACATGTATGAGTTTCTATATCAAGTTTAGTCGTTATATGTCGGGTATTCGCTCATGTTTACTCTGGTTATCCCATGACGCCCCTTCTGGCCCACTTACCTATGATGATGTGATAATTAAGATATGTATGTTGGTACTCGGTTGAGTAAAGTACCGGGTGCCCGTTGCGGCCTATAGGTTTGGGTCGTGACACTATTAACATCCATTTGAAATAGCTTGAATCCTTTGTGATCTGAAAAAACAAGTAATATTCAAATAGATTCGAGTCTTGCTACAAGAGAAAAGGTTTCATCATAGTCGATTCCTTCTTGCTGAGAGTATCCTTGAGAAATTAGTCTTGCTTTATTTCAAACCACTTGATTAGATTCATTCAGTTTATTCATAAATACCCATTTAGTCCCTATGATGGAGGAATATGAAGGTCTTGGAGCCAATTTCCATACTTTATTTCTTTCAAACTGATCAAGTTCATCTTTCTTAGCTTTATCCTGTGAGCATCTTTCAGAGCTTCATCCACTTTCTTTGGTTCAAGTTGAGAAATTAGAGCCACATGAGATTTGATATCCTATAATGAATTTGTGAGGATATGCAGGTTCACTTTTCCATTCATTTGGAGTGTTTAGGGAAGGTTCTCTTCCCACATTAGTCGATTGATCTATTTGGGAAGGTTCGTGATTTTCTACAAGCTCTTCAGTTGGTTGAGTCTACTCATCAACTGACTCACTTTGATGATATTTTCTTACAATAACAGATTTAGGGACACAAGAGATTTCCTCATCTTCCGGAAGTTTTCAATTCGTTGGGCGAGGGTTAGTATCAACAAAAATAACATGGTTGATTCTTCAATGCATAACGGTCATTTGTTATAAACTCTATATGCTCTGCTTGAAGGAGAGTATCTAAGAAATATACCTTCATCACTCTTAGGATAAAACTTACCCAAATTGTGCTTTCCATCGTTGTGAATGAAGCATTTTCATCCAAACAGGTGAAAATAAATGATATTGGGTTTCTTATCATTCCATATTTCATATGGAGTCTTTTTTAGGATTGGTAGAATCAGACACCTGTTGATGATATGGCATATTGTGCTCACAGCTTCCGCCCAGAAATGGCGAGGTAGAGAATTTTCCACAATCATGGTTCTTGTCATGTCCTGTGAAGTTTTATTTTACGCTCTACCACTCCATTTTGTTGAGGTGATCTTGGTGCAGAGAAGTTGTGAGAGATTCCTTGATCATTGCAAAAGTTTTCAAAAGCTCTGCTTTCAAATTCTCCTCCATGATCACTTCTGATAGTAGAAATGTAGTATCCCTTTTCTCATTGAACCTTCTTACAAAAAACTTCAAAATTATTTAGAGCTTCATCTTTATGACTTAAAAAAATAACCCATGTAAATCGGGAGAAATCATCCACAATAACAAAATCATATTTCCTATCACCTATGCTAGCAGTTCTAGTTGGACCAAATAAATCAATATGCAATAGTTGGAGAGGTTTGGAGGTGGAAACAATATTTTTGATTTTGAAGAGCGAGTTTGTTTTCCTAGTTGGCATGCATCGCAAATATGATCCTTTGAAAAATCTAGTTTTGGAATACCAACCACAAGATCATGTTTAGAAAGCTTTTGAATAGTACGAATACTGGCATGACCAAGTTTTCTGAGCGAGACCCAGGGATCATCAATCATGGAAGCAAGACAAATTTGATCCCCAAGATTATCTTAATTGCTAATAGTATAGACATTTCTGTCTTTATTACCTGAGAGAATGACTTTACTTGATTCGTCTTCTATAAACCAACCATGTTTATTAAAACGAACCTCATAGTAACTTTCACATAGTTGACTAATAGAAGATTGTAGCCGAGTTCATCAACCACGTAGACTTCATCAACATCACATGTTGAGCTCAGAGGAACTTTTCCAGCTCCAATTATATTTCCTTTGGTTTATCTCCAAAGGTAACTATTCCTCTATCTAGTTTGGTGAATGTCTTGAATAATTGTTTGTCACCAGTCATATTTCTGGAACACGCGCTGTCGAGATTCCATTTTTTCTTTCGATTCTTCTTGCAGTGTTCCTGCAAAACAAAATTACTTGTTTTTAGGTACCCAAGTCTGCCTGGGTCCTGAATGGTTAGAATGCTGAGTGTTAGTTTGATTTGAAGATTTAGGCCGCCAGACCCATCTCCTTTTATCCTTGAATCTGCAATGATTTGAGGTGTGACCCCTTTTACCACAATAAAAACATGACAAACTATTGGAATATTCAAAGCCTTTTTCTGCTTTAATTCTGTTCCTGCATTGGTTAGTATTATGGCCATTTTTACCACAAAAGGAACAAGCATGAGATTTATTCTGTTTGTGATGAGCAGTTGATTTGATTTGATAGAGCTATGAGTGGTGGATTTTTGCAATCCATTAAATTGAAGTTGAAGTTCATTTACTTCATCCTGAAACATATCACGCTCAATTTCGCAGACTTCCAGTTTCAAAGCCCAATCTTTTTTTTCTCTTTTGATTTTTCTAAGTTCATTCACAACTCTTTCAATATCTGCAAGAGCGATATCAACGAATTATTGAATTTCATAACAGTTAGGACATGTAGGAAGACGTACCTCATTAGTTCCTTCGTCTGCCATAAGACCAAGTTCATTTGAGTTATCTTCCTCATCAGCATCTCCATCTGCCATTAGTCCAAGCTCCTCTGAATCTTTATTTTCATTGATGGACATGAAACATATATTTTGCAACTTCCTCATGATCATATTCTTCTTCATCACTCCAAGCTCTGAAAGACTTGTTCTTTTGCATGTTTTTGCTAAATTTCTTCTTTAGTTCAGGACAGTCAACTTGAATGTGACCAAATTTCCCACATTTGTAGCATCTTCCATCATTTTTATCAGTTTCATCGTTTATCCTTCCTTTCCTGAAGTTGGACTTCCCTCTTCTGCTATTTCTGTTTTTCCTCATCATGCTTGTTACAGCTTGAGAAAGTATGGCAATGTTTTCATCTTGTTCTCCTCCTCCTCCTCCTTCTTCTTCTTCTTCATTTTCTGGTTCAGCCACAGTTGCTTTAAAAGCAACAATTTTCTTCTTTTCTTGTTCAATTTGTCTATCCAAGTGAGTTTTCTCAAAATCAATTAGATCACCTCTAAGTTCATCATAAGACATTTTGTCAAGATCCTGACATTCCAGGGCAATGACCTTTGGCTGCCAAATTGTAGGTAAGCTTCTGAGAGTTTTCCTAACATGTTCTTCACTTTTATAGGTCTGCCAAAAGACTTTAGATCTCCAAGAATTTTGCTGAACCTGGAGAACATCTCTTCTACTGATTCTCCATTCTTCATTTGAAATAGCTAGTAGTCACGAACTAGAAGATTAATTCTTGTTTGTTTCACTTTGTTGGTTCCTTCATAAATAACCTCTAATTTGTCCCACATTTCTTTAGCTGTTTCACAACTTGAGATCTTTTCATACTCTTCTCCGCTGATAGCATTGTACAATAGATTTTTTGCTTTGGCATTCACAGTTATAACAGTAGCTTGTTCGTCAGTGTAATCGTCTAAGTCAAGTGGATCAGTTGATACGATAACTTGACCATTTGCGTCTTTCTTTGGTGGGATTGGAAGATTTCCCTTTTTCGTCACATGCCAAACTTTGATGTCATATGACATCGCGTATGTTTCCATACGTACTTTCCAATGAGAAAAGTGTTGTCCGTTGAAGTAGGGAGGTCGAATCTGAGAGGTTCCTTCTTGAAATAGCGCACCAACGACATTGTTAAATCTCATGATCTTTTTCTCACTAGCTGTTAAGAAGAGATTGTGAGCCTTGCTCTGATATCAATTGAAAGTACAAGAGGGGGAGGGGAGGGTGAATTATGGTCTATTAAAAAATAGTCAACTAAGGATGATTTTAGTCGACATTATTTCGTGCAGAATGCAAATAACAGTAAACAGAAAAGAATAAGACACATCAGTTTTCTACTGGTTCGGTACCGGTGTGGTACTTACATCCAGTTTACCTTAGGTCACAAGGATTCCCTTAGATCTTGAAAGTAATTAAAACAAGGATGATTTTGATTCATTCACCACCAACGAAGTATAGCAATAATGTATCTTGAATAATGACACAACTCTCTTTTGCGTTCTAACTCTTCCTATCTTTTGTGACACTGGTAAAATGAGGAATACAATGTTTAGGCTAAGAAGTAAAGATATTTAGAAGACAATGTTTGTAGTTGCGCAAGCCTTCCATTTGATCTGAGCAGACTTCTTATAGGAGAGTTGAGAGCCGTTGAACTTCGACTAAGATAGAGGCACATGATCTTCAAAGGGATTTGACCCAAGGGGTGCCTCTCGAATCCTGCTTTTGGGAAGGGCTGGATTCGTTCATGACTTTCCTTGTCATGAACTTACTTTGAGGAGAGATTCGAGCCTTTGATTGAGCTAATTGAGGATACTGGATATTTTGACATTTACTGGATATAGCTCCTTGATTCGTAGTCTTCATTTCCTTCGATTGAGGCTGAAAGGGTATGATATATTTAGTTTCCTTTTTCTTGTCCAGTGATTCAGCATCATCAGCTCCTTTGATTCAGCATAACTTCTTTGGCTTCTTTCTTTCGACAGCTTCTTGATAGTTTTCTTTCCTTTTGTTGACACCTTGAATTCTGCAAAACAATGTAAGTAGGTTGTCATCATTGAAACTTAGATTTTGACTTAACAATGCCGAATTAAGCTCAACGAGTTTAACATGGGATTGGAGGAACAAGTACATAGACTAGTTGAAAAGTGGGAAATTGCCCTCGGATCCCAGAGAATCTATAGCCCTGCGTACCAAGGTTGCCAGATTTAGCTTGGTCGAAGGGGCATAATTCAGGAGAACGTTCGATGTTCCGTTAGCCATATGCTTAGGGCCTGGAGATATCGAGTACGCCTTGAGAGAAATATCAGAAGGCACTTGCGGAAACCATTCGGGTGCAGAATCTTTAGTTCAAAAATTAATCAGGGCCGGCTATTATCGGATCAAAATGGAGAAGGATGCGAAGGACTTCGTATGAAAATGCGACGACTGCCAGCAACACGCATCGATGATCCATCAACCGGGAGAGCTACTCCACTCGGTCCTGTCCCCGTGGCCATTTATGAAATGAGGAATGGCCATCATCAGTCCCCTACCATAAGCGCCCGGTAAAGCTCAATTCATACTATTCATGACTTATTTTTTTCCAAATGGGTCGAGGCTCAAGATTTCAAAAATGTTCGGGAGAAAGAAGTCATTGACTTCATCCGGGACCACATATTATGTCGATTTGGGAAACCGGCCGAAGTCGTGTGCGATAATGGGAAACAATTCATCGGCCGCAAGGTAAATAAATTTTTTGAAGATCACAATATTAAGAAGATAATATCAACACCTTACCACCCTAGTAGGAACGAACATACAGAATCAATAAACAAGACCATATTTCAAAACCTACAAAAGAGGTTGACCGATGCCAAAGGGAAATGGTAGGAAATCTTTCCCAACGTCCTATGGGCATATCGTACAACCTTGAAGTCTAGTACCAAAGCCACTCCATTTTCGTACGAGGCTGAAGCCTTGATAGAGGCCGAAGTCTTGATACTAGTTGAAGTGGGAGAGCGGAGCCTCAGATTCCAATATGCGACCAAAGAGTCGAATGGCAACTCCATGATCAAGAGCCTACAACTATTGGATGAAAGGCGTGAGGCAGCTTTTTTCCGGTTGGCCAACCTCCGACACTTCAAAAATTGGGGACTTGGTGTTGAGGAAAGTAACATTACACTCCCGAAACCCGAACGAGGGGATTCTAGGACCGAATTGGGAAATACCAAATCGAGTTACGAATTACCGGCAAGAGCTCATACAAACTCGAAGTAGGAAATAGTGTGCAACTACCGAACAACTGGAACGTGACACACTTAAAGCGGTACTACTACTAATGTACGATCTCAATTACTCTTTAATAATATTATCGGACTAACACTTGCAGGAAATAACCAAGGATGGATGTGGCTATTAGGTCTAAAAGCACATATTTCACTGTTTTTCCCTTGAACCGGTTTTGTCCCAAAATGGGTTATTTGGAAAGGTTTTTAACGAGGCAACAGTAAAATGTTCTAACTTAGATTCGAAGGCCGACGCTCGTTCCGCATCAATAGTATCTAAGCCCTCTCAAGCATGACCTCGTATACTGGGGGTCATTACCCTCAGATTAAGGTTTTTAGCAAGGAAAAATTTAGCAAGGAAAAAAGAAAAACTTGTATGATATAAGATGAGGCTCGGTGGTTAGGATTCATTGTAAGGGCCAAACGATCATGTGAACTGTCCCCACATAGTCCACTTTAGTCATGATATAAGCTTTTACGCACTTTCGATCATGTACTTTACACACATAAATGAAAGAAAGTTCTGCCTTGCTATTACACATTTTCTTGACTCTTAAATTCAGGATCCTAAGAGCCCATAGGCTACCCCTATTCGCGGATTGAGCCCACGAGATACCCTTATTCGGGGACTATCAAGCCCAAGGGTTAACCCTACTCGGGGTTTGTCATTAAAAAAAGAAGGTTCGGACAAATCGGGCTACCAAATCCCTGAGGAACCAAACCTATTAGGAGGTGCCTAAATACAAAAGGCTACGACCATCCTAAAACGGCTCGGAGACGTTTGACGCGCCCTTTTTTCTCGCGAAAGTGGGTTTCAACGTGTGAAAACTCTTTAAATGGGTATTAAAAGATAAGAGTCGCCACCTAACGATTTTAAGGTGCGTTAGGGCACCTATTATGAAAATAACTCTCTTTTACTAGTCAACGTCACCAAAGATCGAGAAAGGGCTCAAATTACCTCAAAGAGAAGTGTTAGGCACTCTTCGAGGTCCACAATTGTGGGTCCCGGTCGAACTTAGAACTATGTGGATTATGTAATTATACTAGGTGATCAAATAAACAAATATAATATAAAGGTGGAAGAAGTTCATTATAACACAATTGGTACAAATCTTAAAGGGCTACAAGGATACAACTACAATGTTCTATGTTAAACGACTAAATGTAGATATCAAGTATATAAAGAAAGGAGGGGAGGGGTCCTAAGTTTTTTAGCCTAAAGGATCACCACGTGCAACATAAATTATAATTCACAACTCTTTTTAGATAGGATTTGTTCATATTATTCAGCGAGCACATACTATCACCTCCTGTTATCTGATTACTATGTTAAAGTTGTTTACCTAAAGCTTTCTAATTCAGTTCTAAGTCATGTCCTATGCGTGCACTACCCCTCCCATGCCTATGGCCATGGAGGATTTGGACCTACTATTTGGATGGTTCTAGACTTTACTTAGGTTTCTCAAAATGATAAATATAAGCAACACTTAAAACATGTAGGACCACACATAAAGACAATAAATAGATCAAGTTGGCCTCTACATGTAAGCAACAAATGCACGCGAACAGGTTCATATTATAGGAAGTAGACAAATTTAAGAACTAAGACGAACTAGAATCCTTAAATCTTATAGCTTCTATGTGATTCTGATTTCAAGCGACAGGCAGTGTTGTTGTCTTAGGACAACGAATTTGCAGATCGTAAGTATTACAAATCCTATAGGCATAATCTCTGAATTGTTTGTACAATAAGGCGGTAAAATCGTTTGACATTCAAAAATTGCAAGGGTTTAATTTTATCGGCATACTTTCTAGGTGAGCAATAGGATCCTATAAGCAGGATTTCTAAGAATTGGCAATTGAAATTGGTTCTATATCATTTCATTCCTATAGGCATGCTTTCTAGGCGAGAAATGCGGTAGGAATAACAGTAATAGTAGCTAATTTGATTATAGTCCTATAGGCATGATATCTACGTGAATATTGTGAAGAGAAGGTATTTATTACTTAACGCGATCCATTAGGCATGACATCTAACACATGGCAATAGAGCAAATTGAGCAAATAACCAATGATGTTGTAATACAATAAGAAGCTAATAACATATAGGAGTGGAGCATGTGAACAAGTGAAATACTCAGGTCCTATAGGCATGTTATCTAACAAACACATAGAAATAGAACATGTTGAGCAAAAATGAAACCCTTAGGTCCTATAGGCATGTTTCTACCCTTTCATGCAAGCATAAGAATATAACCGTTTCCCCAATTTCACTAACACCCCAATTGTTTGTTTACAAAATATTACAAGCCCATAATATAAATATTATACTCAAAATAAGGACTGCAGGCCCAAGAGTAGGCCCAAAAATGAAGATAACCCAGTGCTGCCTAGGCCTTCAGCAATCTCACTTTCCACAAATAGCACGCCCAGATCTAAGCGCCTCTCAAACAGGAGACTATGCCCATTTGCACAACCTAAAGTCACACATGAACTCATGCCAGACCAAAAAATTAAAAATTGACCACATGACCCAAATAAATTATCGAATCACACATAAATCAATTAAGCAACACTGAAGTATCACCTCATAGAGACAGGATTGCATAATATTTAGCATAGAACATATTGGTATTTCAGAAGCAAGAGTGATAGGAGTGATTAAACAAAAAGAACATGGGAATCTATAGGACCTAAATACAACATGGTAAATTTGACATGACAAAATAACAACATAGGTTCAATCGTGGAGGATAGACATAATATTAAGAGAATTGAGGAGACATGCCACTTAGAGTAATAGGGTAAGCATGCTAGGCACATACAAGATGAACATACTAAGCTTTTCAGAATGAATTTAGAGTGCAAACTAAGAATCTAAGTCATGGAGGTCTGATAGAGTTGTAGTCAGAGGATGGAGATCACACATAGCAAGCAAATAAATAGGCATGGTCCATAACAACCAATAAGAATCCTACTCATGATGAGTATAACAAAAAGGTTCTCAAATTCAAAGATATCATGATGAGAAGACATGTCAACTTAAGGTCAAGTAGACTAGACATATTCAGAACTTAAGCCAGTCACTATACATGATCAAGAAAACCAAATGTAGTAGTACTCAACTAGAAGCACAAAAAATACCAAAGAGTACATGATTAACCAAATACAACAACAAATTTGATTAAATCATCATGGCAACATATTTGGTTCATGTAAGCAGGTAAAAACAGAGTTCATATAAAGGACCTAAGGAAAATTTTGGGAAGGAGATGATTCTCTAGGAATTTCAATGTAAGAATCCAGAACCAGGTTTTAGACAAACTCATAATAAACAACAAAAACACAAAGAAAACTTAAAGGTACTCAGTCATTCAAGCTGAGCATAGGACTCTAAATAAGTTATGACATTCAAAGACTCAAGGTATCTACAAAAGTGTGTAAAATAACACAATATTGTAGTCATACTGATTCAAATAACATGAGTATGCTAAGCACTGGAAACAAGCAAAAGAAGATAGAATTGTAGAGTCAAGACACTCACCAGTTTTTAGATTCAACAAACAAAATAAGAGGGAAAAGCTAAGTGTCAGAGACAGCTTGAGTTCCACTAGCAAAGAGAACAACCAAAAGACCCAAATCATAGTGCGTCAGAGTTCATAGGAGTCTCAAATGGACCACGAGAAGTGCTCGCACTAGGGAGGTTGTTAGAGAGGATTCCGACGGCCTCGGTTTTCAGCCGGCCAAGAACAATAGATTTGGAATAGTATAGAGTAAGTGAGAGTTTGAGAGAACAATAGTGATTAAGGTCTATTCCAAAATGGGAATAGAAGAGGGATTTATATAGTAGCAGATTTAAACGAAAAAACAAGGAAAATCATCAGTCAAACACAAGACAAGAAAGAATATTGCAGGCAATCAAAAATCGGTAAGGAAAAAGGAAAATCTCAAATCCTAGCTGGCTCCAATGGCCTTGAATCGAACCAATAATGCAAGAATCATTTATTGTAGCGTGTATATAGATGAGAGATCGTCTAGATCTTCACGAAATCAAGGTAAATCAGTCTTGTTCTTGAGAGGTAGTTCTTGCCAAAAATAGGGCAAGAACTAAGTAACACCATAAACACGCGTATAATAGCAAAGTATCAAAAAATAGGTAAGTAAATCATGGATTGATTCCATGTTTGGGTTGGAATCGGAGAAGGTTGGGTATGGCGGCTAGAGTTTCTTTAGAGGAAAGGGGGAGAGTGTTTAGGGGCGGCTGGAGTGAGGAAAGTAAGGTTAGGGTTAGGGTGATCGGATATAAGGAAGGTGGGGGAATTATTATGGGATGTTGACCATTTGAGATCAACGGCCAAGATTATAATGGGAGTGGGGCGGGTTCAAAACGGGCCGCGACCGGATTTTTTAAAAGGGTTGTTTGGTTTGGGCTGTTGAATGGTGTAACGTAGATGGGCCAGCTACTTTGGGCCTGGTTTTGGTCCGAAATTAGCCTAAAATTGGCTAGGAGTTAAATACACGAAATTGTTTTAAATAAAAAAATAATTAAGAAATAATAAAATATTACTTATGCAATAAAATAACTAAAAATAACAACTTAACATTTATAAAACATAAAAATTGCTATTGCAACATGAATAATGTTATAATTGTAATTATGCACAACATATAGGCTATTATTGCAAAATTACATTAAATAACTAAAATATAGATATAATTATATGAAATAATGTAAAATATTTTAAAACACATGCGTGAGTGTAAAATAAAAAATTTGGATATTTACGCTATTTGCAAATAATTTAAGAGAATAAATAGTAAATATTCAAGTAATTTAATGCAATAAAATCAATTTTTAAAGCTTTAAAATTACAAAAAATTATAGAAAATGCTTGTATAAATCTTGTAAATTAAATAATGATGTAAAAAATGACATTTTAAAAGTATATATACTATTTTTAAAATATGAGGGCAAAATTGGGTATCAATAATGTAGGAAGATCGTAATAAGAAAGTACGGCCTTTATAAGAACTCGAAACTTGCTAAAAGGTTACCCTCGGCAAAAGCATCTTCTAGAATCACTTAAGCATCTTGAAAAAACTTTCGGTCACACCGAGTTTTCGAAGCCTCGAGCAAACAAATTTGTATCGAAGTCAGGCTCCGTTCGAACCTCTGAAAAACGAACGCCTTATAATTACATTTGACTCTATGCTAAGGCATTAGAAACATTAAAAAAATAGAAATTATGAAAATATGCTAGAAAAATAAAGACCCAAAATTGCAAGAAAGGGAAGATTTTATATATATATATATATATATTCCGAAATATACTTACAAAAGTCCCATAAAAAGGGTCTCAAAATAAACAAAAAATATATATACATGAGACAAAAACTAAAAACGTACTAAGGCATCTACGCCTGATCTTCACCGGGGCTCTACTCATCGCCAAGATTGATTGTTCTCTTGCAGTCGGGGTCCACACCCGAAGAAGGAAATTGCTTCACTTGTTTTGGGCTCGAACTCGGCCTGCCAGCTTCTGAAGGCGCATCATTCTTCGGGATCTCCAGGTCCCCCAGCCCAGAAAAATCTTCCAAAGTGGACATGCCCACGCCATCAAAGAAGGAGTAGAGGTGGTCATCTGCACCGTGAACTCCTTCACTTGACTTTTCCTTTCCTTCTTGGTCTTCTTCAAGCATGGACTCGGTGTAGGAGGGCGTCTCGATGATGTCTATCACAGCGGTCGCCTCCTTCAGAACAGAAGCGGCTTCTCGGGAGGTCTCAACCCCCGTTTCCATCTCGGCCTCTCGAGTTGGAAGGAGATCGGCCTCATGGATCTTTCCCTCGCTTGCCGCCTACTCCCCGATAGTGGTCGATCCATGAGCGACAAAGATGTCATCTTCTTCAGACTCATCCTTGAACCGGCGAAGCGAGTCAGAATCTGGTAGCTGGGAGTTGGTGTTCTTATTAGGATTACAAGCCTGGGAAGCCGCCCTCTTTTTTGGCTTCACCTTTGATCCGGGCAGAGCCTAAAGACTTTCATTTCCCTCGCGGAAGCTCCGGGCTATCCAATAACGAAGGGATCAATGGGTAAGGGTGCACCCTCGTCCTCTTCCAGCGGCCTAAGTTCGGTGGTCTTAGGCAAACCTACGAAGAAAAAAATAAGAGGTCAACATTACATAAGTTTGGGGTGTAATAGTAACTATTCTGAGAAGAGCCTTACCATGAGAATGGGCCTCCCATAGGCCCTTCGAAAGCTTGCACCACGAGCGCTCGAAGTATGACATCTGCTTGCAGATGCCTTGGATCCACTCCTTGAGCCGGGGGACCACTTTGGAACCCAACCAACAACTGCACGACCACATATACTGATGGTGAGAAAAGAAACATAGGAGACTTGACACTTAATGAAAGACTACACTTACGAGATGCATTCCACTTTCTCGGGAAATGGCAAAAAATTGGGAGGGATCAAATCTGTAGTTTTTACTCGAACAAAGCTCCCCTGCCAGCCTCGATCTCGATCGTCGATGCTCGAAAAGGGAAGCTTGCTAGCCATGGAAACGAGCTTGATCAGCCCTTCTCGGAAAATTCAGGGATTGTACAGACGGAGTAGGTGGTCGAGGGTGAACCGAGGAGATTCAATGTTGTTCACAAAATAACATAGGAGGATCACTATCCCCTAAAGAGATGGGTGGATTTTCCCAAGGCACACCTCGTATCTCTTGCAAAAGGCCAAAACTATTGGGTCTACTTGTCCCAGTTTGAAAGGGTAAGTGTTTACACTTGAATACCCCTCCAACTGAGTAGTAATATCATCCTCGGGCCCGGGGACTACCACATCCCTACCTCCCAATTTACAGTCCTTTTGGACTATGGGAAGAGTATCTTCAGTAATGGAACATATATATCTCGATGCCACTTCACCTCGGTCTTGTTTGGATGAGGCCTTCTCGACTTTGAAGCCGTCTGCGACTGTACATCCCTTGAGAATAAAGCTTTTCATGAGGGTCTATGGGGTCACTTTGGTAGCGGTTGCTTTATGAGCCACCACCTCGGGAGCAGCCGTCTTGAGAGCAACCACCCCGGGAACAGCCGCCTTGGTACCTGTGGTCGGGTGGAAAGATGAAGAGGCAGCTTCCGGAGGAACTGATTTGGAAGTCTTGGCCATTGTGGTCTGAAAAGTATGAAGATTATAAAGAAATATATGAATATTTGAAAGATAGATATGAAGATTTGAAGGAAAAATATGAAGGTTTGAAGGAAAAAGTATGAAGGCTTGAAGGTAGGATGAAGATCTGGGTAGAAACCTAAGAACACTTATGAAGATTTGATGATCAAAGGCTAAGAGATGATGATTTGTAAGAGTTGACAGCAACTAGAGAATTCAAAGGTAAAAGCTAGGATCGGCAAGTGGAAGAAGTACAAAAGGTCGGAGCTTTTATAGGAGAGAATGCAATCAATACGCGACGTTTCACATTCAGAGGCGACCATACGATGATTAACACGTGTCCGAAGTTAGAGCAACACGACTGATGGGACGTTTCGGCTTATTAAGCATATCGATTGTAACGTACAAAGGAAGGAACCAGGGTTCATCCAATGTTTCCCATCATTTCAGCGAACTTGCTCTCTAAGAAACGAGGGGACTATTTATATAAGGGTAAAGTCGGGATTAGCACACACCCCGAGTTTCCGGTGAGTCAAACGAACTAAGGGGTATGAATGTATGAGATAAAGACCGAATCTAAGAACTATTTGAATCGAGGCTGGAACGGGGTGCTCGCTACCGGGCCTGATCAGACAACGCCCCCGAACCCGGAACGAGCTCCAAGACAACAGAAAGCACTACAAATGGTTGCACACGACTAATAGAGGACCGTGATATTCACAACCAACCGGATATCACAACGCGGATCTCGCCCAGCATCGGTAGTGTATTAGTGATTGACGTACAAGGAATATTTTTACCTTTTTGAGAATTATACTAAGGGTAAAACTCCTCCACTATATAAAGAGAAAGTTTCATATTCAATAGACACATTGTAACACATATACTACTTTCTAAATATTGAGAGGTTCATATTTAAATCATAGTTTCTTCATACACATTCGACTTCGAATCGAGGGTCCGGTCTCGGGCAGAACCATTGTTAAACTTAAATCCGAGCCCGGACTCAACGTCACAATTGGTTTGGTTATTTATTTTATCTTTAATTCATTTATCTAACATTCTTGATTACTTGTGTTGAATCTATCCTCATATCCTTAAAACCTGCATATAAATTTAATTGTTATCCGTTTTAAGGGTAAACAAGTCTAATTTCGTAACACTAATTTCTCTTGAAGTTTGCAAAATTAGCAAACTTATTTTGTTTTAATTTTCTTAAAATAATTCTTAAAATTTATTTATCATTAATGCAAAATAATTAATTTTAACCAATTTAACCTTTTCAATATTATACTTGTTTAATTTTATGAAGAAAAATCACCACACGAAGAGTTTAACTTTGAATAATTAAGTGTATTTGAATTTTTAAATATTTTTCATATATCAACAACAACAATAACAAATTCAGTATAATCTCACAAGTGAGGTATGAGGAAGATAATGTGTACGCAGACATTTAGGGCTGCATTGAAAGATTATGCTATCGAAGAAGGAATTACATTGATGAGAATTACGAATGAAAAGACCAGATGCACAGCCGGTGTGCACTGCCGGGATGTTCTTGGAGAATACATGCTTCTCCTCTCCCAGATGGAATCACATATAAGATTAAAAGCTTAAAGTATGAGCATGGTTGCATTAGGGACAAGGAGAAAATCGATGAAGCTAATTCTACTTCAATTGCAAAAAAGTTGATGGATTTTCTTAGGGAAGACCCTGATATGACTAACAAAGGTATAATGGCAATTATGAAGACCTATGGATTAACACCTCAGAGGATGCAACTTTGGAGAGCAAAGTGCAAAAGCATTAGAAAAGATCGAGGGAAGCCACAAGGAGTCATATGGAAAGCTTGCCAAATATGCTGAAATGTTCAGAAAATCAAACCCAGGAAGTATTTTTAAGGTGCATTATGACAGGCCTAACTTTATTGTTAGTCCTAAATTTCAGAGATGTTTCTTTTTCATTTCCTGCTTTAAGGAATGGATTATTGGGAGGACATAGACCCTTTGTTGCTTTTGATGGTTGTCATCTTGAAGGACCATTGAATTAGAAAATACAATAGATTGTTAAGAAGTTGAGCGCCAGGGCCAGCGCGTCCCACGCTGCCCTGGACGCTCAAAGCGGAAAGTTGTCCTGTTTCGACTAGGACTCGATTATTTCGATCCCAAGACGCTTTCTCGTTCCAATTTGCATAATGATCCTTACACATAAAAATACCATAAATTAGCACAAATCATCATATTATACATCTCAAAATATGCATACATTAATATATAAGCCAATTATCATATATGTATCAAGTATACTAATTTATTTTGTTTACGGCTCGAAGCTGAGTTCATTCAAGTTTCTTTTTCTTCTTTTATTTTGTATAACACATATATCAACTAACAATAATTATTACCAGGAACACACTACAGGAAATATTCCTATTGTTGTCTCTACTCAAGGAAGTCAATCTATAGTAGCACTCCTTTGTCTGCAAATACAACAGCTCCTAATGCATCACTTAATGGAGATATTATTCCTCCAAGGCAACGGAAGCATGTTGCCCAAAAAAAATCTGTTGCAACTGGAACACCTAGAAAGGTTATTCTATATACCTAGTTTATGATACTTTATATGCTATTTCTAAAACGAAATATACTTTTCACTTTCTAGAGAGGAAGGCCTCTAAAAACTTCTACTTCTGAATACTAAAATGGACAAGAGTGGGTTGCTCTTGCGGTGAGCACCTTCCACTTCTAACCAAGAGGTTGAGAGTTCGAGTCACCCCAAGAGCAAGGTGGGGAGTTCTTGAAGGGAGGCCACCGAGTTTCTATCGGAAACAACTTCTCTATTCCAGGATAGGTGTAAGGTTTGCGTACACACTACCCTCCTCAAACTCCACTAGTGAAATACTGAGCATGGAGGATTTGAAGAATATACCAGTGGTTCGGATGGATGGAGAAGTCTTTTAGTATGTTGCATTAAAATATGGATACTTTCTTAGTTATCTAAATATTCTGTTAACTTTTTAAATTATTTGGTTAACTACAATGATTACATTTTTGTTGTTTTTGGTTAGTTATATTTAAGTTATTGCTGTCACGACCCCAAATACCCGGTCGTGATGGCACCTATCGCGAAATCAGGCAAGCCACATATTTCTTCGCTAAAAGTTATTTTAAGGAAAAATCATTATAGTTACAGCAATAGTCTCGTTTTTATAAAAGAATTTAAGGGTTTAACATCACTGATAACATAAATAAAGGAAAACCCGAACCCAGATCTAGTGTCACCGAGTCATGAGCTACCACATCAAAATATCAAAATACAGAGCCGGCACAGAGTTGTCTGAAGTAAGTAAATATGACAGGTGGATAGAGAATGAGATAATCGAGGTTGCGATCGCCAACTAATACCTCGATGCCTCCCAAGGAAACTCTGACTACAGCTCAGCAACCACTACCGGGTCCCGCTGTACCCGGATCTTCACACAAGGTGCAGGGGGTAACGTGAGTACACCAACTCAGAAGTAACGAACCCAAACTACAGGCTGAGAGGTAGTGACAGGCTAAACCTCAATAATTGTAATGAAAACAGTACGTAGAATTTAGGCATGCTCACAGTTTCAACAGATAATGAAAACAGAATATGACCGATATGGTAGGTAACCCAGATATATCTCAGTACCCTACATGCCAATGTATCAACAGTGTGGAAATGCACATAGTGCTCACAGCTCTCACACAAAAGTCCACTCAGTACTGTATATGGCTCTCAGGACTAGAGAAAGTCCATCCCGGAATATGCACAAACACCGGTGACCGTATTCACTCAGTATTGAGGAAGAGGCCAATCCAGCCCCCACGGAGAAGATCCATCTCCAGAATACAACACTTGGACAAGATCCATGTCCAGGGACGATCCATCCCTCACATATCATCAACTTCGGACAAGATCCATATCCAGGGAAGATCCATCCTCAATATCAATGCGCTCACTGGGGGGTGTAAAGACTCCGCATGGGCTCCTATTGGCCCAAGCGCTATATCAAGCCAATGAAGGCATGATCAGAGTATCGCTGCGGTGTGCAGTCCAATCTCATAACTATCTCAATAACAGGCTCTCGGCCTCACTCAGTCATTACTCTCCAGTCTCGCTCACATGGACTCACAGATGAATGAACTAGCCCGAAACAATGATAAATATATAAAATCAACAATTACCAAGACTGAGGCATGAAATGATATGCTATGACAGGAATGGATATACAAAATCAAACAAACACATAAGGAGACAACAATATACGACCACTCCTCAGCATTTTCGGCGTGAAACCCTAGCATTTGACTTAGCATGATTTCTAACATGTTCACATTAACCACATCAATAAAAATGCGGATATCAATCCGAAATAGGTACTAGACGGTGCCATGGGATGAGCCAGGCCACAAATCACTCGGTGTACGCTCGCACGCCCGTCACTTGGCATGTGCATCACCTAAATTATGATCATATAGCATATAGTTCGGGGTTTCAAACCCTCATAACCAAGTTTGAAAACGTTACTTACCTCAAAACCGGCTAAAATTCTAGCCCGCAATGCCTTTGCCTCAAGACAAGGCCTCCGATTTCTCCAAATCTAGCCAAAAATCAAATTTATATGATTAATATATACCAAGGAACGAAGCCCATTCGAAATTTATCAATATTAAGCACAAATCCCGAAATTGGTCAAACCCGACCCCCCGGCTCACATCTCGGAATTCGATAAAAATTACAAAACTGGAATCCTTACACTCTCACGAGTTCATACATACCAAATACACCAAAATCCGACAACAAATGGCCCCTCAAATTCTCAATTCAAAGTCCAGAACCTCAAGCCCTAATTCCCCAATTTTAGTCACTATTTTTCATAATTTCACCTCCAATCAGTCAAATAATCATACATAAATGAGTTTTAAGTCCAAAAGTCTTACTTCCACGAAGAACCCTCGAATTTCCTCTTCAAAACCCTCCAAAAGCTTCAAACCCGATAGAAATAGTGGAAAAATGACCAAAACTCGCTAAAGGTTCTATTTATATGCTCTGCCCAGCGATGACCGCACCTGCGACTAATTTATCACACCTGCGGACCCGCACCTGCGCAAATCACTTAAGGGTCCAAAATCAGCACCAGCGACTCACTGTGCGGCCCATCCTCCGCATCTACGTCCTTCTCCAGCCTAGCCAATTCCGCATCTGCAAACCCTCAGGTGCGGAAAACTAGAAGGCTTCACACCAGCAGTTCCAAAATGCCAAAAACCATGCCGATAACCATCCGAACTCATCCCGAGGCCCTCGGGACCTTAACCAAAAGTACCAACAAGTCATAAATGCTCACCCAGACTAAGTCAAACCCTTGGAACACCCAAAATAACTCAGAAACATCAAATCAACCCATGATTCAAGCCTAAGGATTTCAAACTTTTCCAAGAATCACCAATGATGCCGATACTACCCAAAACTCGCCCGAATGACCTGAAAATTTGCACACACATCCAAAATGACGCTACGAACCTGCTCCAACTTTCAGAATTCCATTCCGACCCCGATAACTAATTTTTTACTGCTGACCGGAAATTATCAAAAACTCAATTTCGCCAATTCAAGCCTAATTCTACTCCGGACCTCTAAACCACATTCCGAACACACTTCTAAGTCCCAAATAACCTAACGAAGCTATCCGAGCCTAAAAATCCGCATTCTGAGGTCGTTTACCTAATAGTCAACTTTCGGTTGACTTTTTCAAATCATAAGGCCAACTTAAGAGACTAAGTGTCTCATTTATCATCAGGACCATTCCGAACCCGAACCAACCGACCCAACACATCATAAATAAGCTAAGCAACATATGACAAAGCATTAATAGGAAAAATGGAGAAATCTAGCGGAACGACCGGCCGGGTCGTTACAATTGCCAAATCATTTTACCTATGCTTCGTCTTTAGATATCTTCTCATATTATCCCATCAAAAGTTTTCTTTGAGATTTTATCTCATGGATATAGACAAGCATGCATATTCTATCTTTTAAATTCTTGTTGTGAAAGATGTTGCAACTAGTATACTCAAACAACTAGCATATTTTTCAATTCTATCCTCAAGGCTAATGGTGTGATACTACAATTTGCTAGTAAAAATTATACGGGGCGCCCTATTTAGGCGCCCCTCGTTAACCTGTACCCGCTTTGTTTTTATGTTTGCACCGGTACCCGTTTTTTGTTAAAAGCCTTTCGAAAAGATAATTTTACCCTTTTACAAGCAGTAAAGCCTACTTTCTCTCTTTCTTCAAGTAAACCCCATTCCTCTACGTCCATTCCTATACTTTGAAAATACTCTCTTTCTCCCTCTCTCCCATTTTTCGCTTTTACGATCGTCATTGTTTTATGATATTCATCACTTCAACTGTTTGTTCGCCAACAATATTACGTATAATCACAGGTACATTGCAGTACCTTTATGTTCTGGGTATTGTTTTTTTTTGTGATAGTCATGTTCTATAGTGCTTTGTTAAATTTGTGCTTTGATGTTTAAATTTATTGGTGTTTTATATTGGTAATATGCTGAAGTTTTTGAACGTGTGTGTCTGTTTTAAATGAACATTTCTATAAATTCTTNTCTCTCTCTCTCCCGTTCTTCGCTTTTACGATCGTCATTGTTTTTTGATATTCATCGCTTCAACTGTTTGTTCGCCAACAATATTACGTATAATCACAGGTACATTGCAGTACCTTTATGTTCTGGGTATTGTTTTTTTTTGTGATAGTCATGTTCTATAGTGCTTTGTTAAATTTGTGCTTTGATGTTTAAATTTATTGGTGTTTTATATTGGTAATATGCTGAAGTTTTTGAACGTGTGTGTCTGTTTTAAATGAACATTTCTATAAATTCTTTAGCTAGGGAGCTGAAGTTTTGTTTGTGTTTTTTGTTATATTTTTATGAAAGTGGGAGATGCAGTTTTGTGTTTTGTACTTCAGTCTGTTTTTGTTTTGGAGCTGAAGTTTGTGCTTTGTTTTGCTGAAACTTCAGCATATAGGGAGCTGAAGTTTTGTATTTTGTACTTCAACTTGTTTTTGTTTTGGAGCTGAAGTTTGTGCTTTGTTTTGATGAAACTTCAGCATATAGGGAGCTGAAGTTTTGTGTTTTGTACTTCAGCTTGTTTTTGTTTTGGAGCTGAAGTTTGTGCTTTGTTTTGCTGAAACTTCAGCATATAGGGAGCTGAAGTTTTGTGTTTTGTACTTCAGCTTGTTTTTGTTTTGGAGCTGAAGTTTGTGCTTTGTTTTGCTGAAACTTCAGCATATATTGGGAATCTTTATTATTGGGAATTATAGAAAATCTAAAGGAGATTTCTCGGCAGCTGTTCAGTTCACTTTATGTGAAAGTATATAAATTTGAATACAGGAAAAGTTAAACACCAAGATTTTATTTTATGTCGCTACATCGTTAGTAGCATATCATTGCGAGAAATATGTTGTTTAGGACGACAGAGTTACTTGTATGCCTTAGTTCTCATTTCATCCATAGTTGCATGTAAGTCTATTTTTTCAGTTGGTAGAAGTAGAAACAAGACACATTGTGCATACCTCGTGCAAAATCAGAGGTGAGTTTGCTTCTTTTTCCCTTTTTTTCTTGCAAAGTATAGATTGAATTCCATCTAACTGAATATTAGTTAAACAATCCAAGATTCAAATTTGTTTATTAACCATGAATAAATTAATGTTCTCAAGGCATTCAACGACCCTCTGGCTTCATTCAATTGTGAAGCAACATCAAGGAGTATTTGAGTATTCTCTGAAAGAATTTTATCAACTCTATCTTCATTAAATTCAGCATCATCAGAGAGTTTTTCACTTGTATTAACTTCCACTGCATGTTCATAAAGAGGGGAGATAGATAAATGACATATATATATATATATATATATATAGAAATGTTTTATAGTTGTACTATGAATTTCCTGTGTCGCTTCACCTAGCAAAGCGATTTCAGCGCAAATAGCAAGTGCATACTCTCAATATTGGTACACGCATCACTAGATGTTCGTTATTCAGTACCAACAAGTGCATGATCTCCATCATCACTTGGTGCATCTCCTTCATAATCAACACCTTGATCATCTACACCTTTCTTGCTTGCAATATTCACTGTTGATAAATGTTCATCAACTACATCTTTGCTAGGTTGATCAACGTTGGGATGTTCGTTTTTAAATTGTCGTTCAACACATTGATCTCCTTCAACAGCCACTCTCACAGGAGTAACATTTTGACACGCTTCATTATGAGCAACATTCATCACATGAGTAACACTTTGATGCGCTTCATCATCAGCAACATTCATATCCGATAGATTCTCAAATGAGTTATTCATCCTATCATATTGTCGAGACTTCATAAAGGAGCCATCATCTGTTCCATTTGATTTCTCGACAATCTTGAACAACTCTTGAAACTTCTCACCAAAATACTCCTAGAAAAAAATTACTAATAATGATTAATCTAAAATAACATTAGCACAGAAAAAAAGACTTCTCTATAAATTAGCTTACCTTGACTTTTTCAAAAACTTCATCAACAATAGCTGTTCACTCATCCTTTTTAAACTGAGCAACAACTTCTTTTGCAATTAATTTTCTTTCTGCATCTACTTGTCTTTTAACCTCATTCGTTACCCTCTAGTATAGAGACACAAAACAAAACTTCAGATACAAAAGAATGCTGAAGTTAAAAAAAAAATAGAACAAAACTTCAGCTACAAGGGTGCTGAAGTTCAAGAAAAACAGAACAAACTTCAGCAACTAGAATCAAAAACAGAACAAAACTTCAGCTACTAGAATGCTGAAGTTCAAGNATGCTGAAGTTCATCACAAAGAGAACAAAAACTTCAGCTACAAGAGTGCTGAAGTTCAAGAAAAACAGAACAAAACTTCAGCTACTAGACTGCTGAAGTTTATCAAAAAGTGAACAAAACTTCAGCAACTAGAATGCTAAAGTTCAAGAAAAACAGAACAAAACTTCAACTACTAGAATGTTGAAGTTCATCAAAAAGAGAACAAAAACTTCAGCTACTAGAGTACTGAAGTTCAAGAAAAATAGAACAAAACTTCAGCTACTAGAATGCTGAAGTTCATCACAAAAAGAACAAAAACTTCAGCTACTAGAATGCTGAAGTTCATGACAAAGAGAACAAAACCTTCAGCTACTAGAATGCTGAAGTTAAGAACAACAGAACAAAAACTTAAGCTAGTAGAATGCTGAAGTTCAGGAAAACAGAACAAAACTTCAGCTACTAGAATGCTGAAGTTCATCAAAAAGAGAACAAATACTTCAGCTACAAAAGTACTGAAGTTCAAGAAAAACAGAACAAAACTTCAGCTACTAGAATGCTGAAGTTCATCACAAAAAGAACAAAAACTTCTGCTACTAGAATGCTGAAGTTCATGACAAAGAGAACAAAACCTTCAGCTACTAGAATGCTGAAGTTCATCACAAAAAAAACAAAAACTTAAGCTACTAGAATGCTGAAGTTCAGGAAAAATAGAACAAAAGTTCAGATACTAAAATGCTGAAGTTAAGCACAAACATAACAAAAACTTAAGCTACTAGAATGCTGAAGTTCAGGAAAAACAGAACAAAACTTCAGATACTAAAATTCTGAAGTTAAGCACAAATAGAACAAAACTTCAGCTTAAAACATGATGTAGTTTTAAAAAAAACACACAAAAATAAAACTAAAAATTCAGCACAAAAAGTTACAGAACATATTCTATTGACTAATTCATTGTCAGACACCATTGTAGAACGGTTAGAATGACCCTGAGTACGAGGTGATTCAGCAGTTGAAGTTCGACGGGTTTCTTTTGATCGACTCCGACTACGTGGTGATTCACCAGTTGAAGGAACCGCATTAACTACCCTTGAACGAACCCGGTTGCAAGGCAATTGTGCAACTCCAGCTTTATTCAATTGTGCAGCAACATCTTCAGCATGAAAATGTCATGAAAAATCTATTATATCCAGGAGAAAATGTTCAGCACATTCAGTGCTGAAGTATTAGAAAATGAATTAAAAAACTTTAGCATATTGGTACTGAGATTTTTCGAAAAGGTCATGACAAATCTATTGTATCCAGGAGTAAACATCAGCACATTCAGTGCTGAAGTATTAGAAAATGAACTAAAAAACTTCAGCATATTTGTACTGAGGTTTTTGGAAAAGGTCATGACAAAATTATTGTATCCAGGAGAAAAACTTCAGCATCTGAATGTGTTGAAGTATTAGCAAATGATCTAAAAAACTTCAGCACAAGATGCTTTGAATGTTTTTCTGCGCTTTTTTTAATATTATACCTTAATTAAAGAAAACGTTTTTGAAAAAACTCATCAAAAAACTATAGAACACAGTACATAACTTAAGAATATTATTAGTGCTGAAGTTTAGCCAAGAAAATAAATTGTTTAGCAAATAAAGCAAAAAATTCACACTAATTTTTTTCTAAATAAACCAAAACTTTAGCAAAAACTACATGTCAGGACCCCAGTTCACCCTCCGTGACATGTCGTGACGGCACCTAGTCCCTATAACTAGGTAAGCCTAGCAATGCGGAATATCAACATAAGTTGCGGAATAATTAAGTAAAAACGGAATAAATTTGAAAGAAGCACTGTAAATAAATGCCGCTTGCCATATACAACCCAAAATAATACGTAAGTCTACAATACTACCCCAAAACCCGTAAATTCACGGGAACCACAGGCTAACAGGACATAATACATTGCTCTAACTCCAGAATGTCTATACAACTGTAAGGAAGGATAAACTTTTCACAAAAGCTGGAATAAGATAGAGACTCCTGGTCTGCGGACGCGGAAGATATACCTCGAAATCTCTGTTGTGTATCTCAACCTCGGGGATAGTGTGCCTGAGTGGAGGTACCTGGATCTGCACATGAAAAACATGTGCAGGAAAGGGCATGAGTACACCACAGCGGTACTCAGTAAGTGCCAAGCCTAACCTCGGTCGGGTAGTGACGAGGAAGGTCAGGGCCCTACTGAGGTTAAACAATATAATATGGATTTACAGTATGAAAATAGACAGTAATAATGAATACAACAGTGAAGTAAGACAGGTCAACATGGCAATAACAAAACACAAGAACAGAGTAAACACGGAATATGAATAGCTCAATAACAATGGTAACAATGAGGATCTCCTAGGATACCGTCATGTAGTTCTTTTCTCAACTGTCTAGTGTATCTCCCGAGATACCGTCCCGCAATTCCAAAGTAAATGTGCAGGGGGATCTCCCGGGATACCGTCCCGTAGTCCCAAAGTAAATATGCAGGGGGATCTCCCGGAATACCGTTCCGTTGTCCCAAATTAAATGTGTAGGGGGATCTCCCGAGATACCGTCCCGTAGTCCCAAAGTAAATATGCAGGGGGATCTCCCGGAATACCGTTCCGTTGTCCCAAATTAAATGTGTAGGGGGATCTCCCGAGATACCGTCCCGTAGTCCCAAAGTAAATATGCAGGGGGATCTCCCGGGATACCATTCCGTAGTTCCAAAGTAAATATACAGGGGGATCTCCCGGGATACCGTCCCGTAGTCCCAAAGTAAATACGCAGCCACAACAAGAAGACATTCAGAAATAGAGTGCAAAAATACAAGGCAACAAGTAATTCTAGCCTAACATGCTTCACGTAGTACAATTAAAGCAACTTAAGCAATTAGGCAATTCAATTCAACTAGGCATGCTTTTCTAAACTAACATAGGCTATAATTGCAAGTAGAATAAAGCAGGTAAGAAAGAAACTCAGTCTAAATATTTAAAGTAAAAACCGGATTTTCAACAATTAGCACAAGTACGCGCTCGTCACCTCACGTACAAGGCATTCAATTACCAAATATCACATCCTAAAGGTGAAAGGTGCCCCACACAAGGTTAGACAAGACACTTACCTCGAACCAGCTCAAAATCAACTCGAAATCACACGTTTGCCACGAGTATCCGACTCCAAATGGCTCAAATCTATACAATTCAATTACATATTGTAAATAACATCTCATGCAACTGATTTTCACTGTTTAATTCAAGTTAAGGCGCGAAATTAGGTAAAATAACCAAAATGCCCCTCGGGCCCACGTCTTGGAATCGAGTAATAGTTATATTTTCCGGACACCCATTCACTCACAGATTCATTCAACCAGAAACAATCGAAATCCGATGCAAAAAACCCCATAAATTTTCAGAATTTCAGGTTGGGGAAATTTCATCAATTTCCTATGGTTTTCCCCCATTTTTGATAATTAAACTAAAGAAAACAACGGAGATTAATGCTCTAATAATGAATTAGGATTAGAAAATGTTACCTATGATCCTTCTCTTCAAAACCCACAGAAAATCCCCAATTCTTGAGCCCTTACACGATTTTTAGACTTATGAAATAAACTCTCGGATTTTTGGAATAAAACACACAGGGATCTCGCACCTGCGGTCCCGATAACCGCATCTGCGGAAAGAGCATCGCAGGTGCGGGATTCACTTAAGTCCACTGGGGCCGCTCCTGCGGTCGTTTGGTCGCACCTGCGGAATCCAGGTCGCACCTGCGACCACCAGTCAAATCTCCCCTATCGCACTTGCAATCAGGCCCCACGCACCTGCGAGTCCGCACCTGCGTAAAAACCTTCGCAGGTGCGAAAACACCAGAAGAGGCCTGGTTTAGCAGTAGCTGAGTCCCAATTTTTCTCCCGCTAAGCATCCGAAACGACTCCGAGGCCCCCGGGACCTCAACCAAAACCACCAGCCAACCTTAATACTTCATTCGAACTAGGTCGAGCCTTAAATCACGTCTCATAACATCAAAAACATCGATTATGCATAGGTTCAAGCCTAGGAACTTAGGAAAATTCTAGAATTCACATCCGACGCCGAAACACGTCTAAACTCATCCGAATGACCTCAAATTTTGCACACACATCCCAAAAGACATGAAGGAATTACTGCAACTTCCGAAATTCCATTCCGATCCTCGAATCAAAAATTCACTATCGGGCTGGACACTCCAAAAATTTAAACTTCGGCATTTCAAGCCTAAATGAGCTACGGACTTCCAAAATACATTCCGAACAAGCTCCCAACCCCGAAATCACTTAAAGGAGCTAACGGAACCATCAGATTTCCATTCTGAGGCCATCTTCACACTGCTCCAACTACGGGAAACTTTCCAACACTTAAGCTCTCATTTAGGGACTAAGTGTCCCAAAACTCTCTGAAACTCAAAATCGAACGTCCATGCAATTCAATTTAGCAGAAATAGACTTGGGGAAAAATAATTAATAGGGGATCGGGGCGTTAATTCTTGAGATGACCGACCGGGTCGTCACACTACAACATGTTATGCAGTCCAAAATTACAGCATCTCAAGTATCATGAACATCCGTCAGATTCGAAAACTTACAATTTGAATTTTTGAATTTGAGTTTGGCTCAAATTTCTGATTTGGGAGAGGAGATCTGAGAAGAGACGGAGTGATGGAGGAGGATCGGTGAAGTGTTTTGTGCGTGATTCAAATATGAGAAGAGACATAATGTTTTGTGCGTGATTCAAATATGAGAAGAGACAGAGGTGTGTGATTTTTATATGTTATGTCAGGGATAGAATGGTCATATTAGTGCGAATTTTTTGTCAGGTGGCTACCAAATCAATAATTTTTAAAAAATAAGGTATAGGTTAAAGGTGGCTGCTATGTAGGGTATGACTGCAAATCGCCCAATTTGCTAAGAGTTAAGAATAGTGATAAACTGTACATATGTATCTATATTTAAATTAACTTATCATTGGTGTAGGTTTATTTCTAAAGAATTTGTTAAGTAAGTTATGTTGATAATGTTTATTACTAATTGAAAGAAATTAACATTAAAAAGGGCAAATCTGTCAAATTTTATTTTATTATATTTATTTTAAATGAGTTTAAAGAATGGTTACAAGAAAATCAAAATAAGGAGAGGGGTAGGCGTAATATTGTAAACCATAAGAAAGGTCAATGTCATAGGGCGAAACCTGGAGGGAGGTCTCTGAAATTATCGGATAATATTATTAGTGAAGTAACTTAAAACAAACTGGAATCTTATAACAAAGTAAACTGAAATATTCCAACATAGAAAGAACATCGACCAAATCAAAATACACCACAATCTACCAACAAAATTTGAAATATTTCATTTATAATCATTCCACCAGAATATGTAAATGTAATATTATTTTGTGGTGAAAATATAATCTTAACTAGGCTTGCTACAGAAAGTTGAGCCCGCGGGTGAAAATAGCAGCAAAAGCATTCATTCGAGTTTTGGGCAAAGACAAGCCAATCTCTAAATCTTAATCTGAGTCCTGAGACTTGCTGAGGGACATCATACGCCATCATCATCACCATTATCAATAGAAACGAACTCAAATTTTTCTGGCCTTCCCCAACCAAAATCAGCAGCATATAAGTCAAGCTTTGGTGATCCAGCAACTGAAAATAACCGTTTCGCGTTTACAGTGCTAAATTCTTTAAACCAGCTATCATTCAAGATCCATTCCTCATCCTTAATCCTTTTTAGAATGGGTTCTTGATCACGCCCAACTATGCCTTATAAAGAAGATTAAGCGGTCGTTGTCAATATATTCCGGGTATTAAGCCTAGAGTCGAATCCCACAGAGAATTAACCTACCAATTACAATTATCAGACTCACTCAATTCCACGTAATCAACTTCCAAGAGTTGTTTTTCTACTAACTATTACTTAATGAAACTATAGTAACTAAGAGCTAACTAAGAATGGGTTGTAAACAATAAAGAGAAGGATCTAAGGTTATGATTTCCCCTATTGATGGAATCCCGTCCTGCTATGTTTTATATAGATTCACCTAATCGTCTCTATCGATCATGAGCACTCTTACTACCGAATCTCTCCCGAGTAATTACGACAATTTACTAGACATACTCTCCTGAGTTACACTAGTTGGATTTTATTACAGCTCACTTAGATTCACTTAGATCGCACCCAATGTTTCGTTATCCCTAATCCCACCTTTAAACCCTTGGTTATTGATTCCTCACATACGTCGGGAGTGATGTTGTTCAACAACTACCTAAATATGCACTATCTCCAGAGTAATACATACTAAATAGGCACAGCTAATTGAGGATCCTTTCAATTAACTACAACAAGAACTTAGTTGAACAAATAGAAATTAAACTTGGCAAATCTATACTAACATAGCAAGAATTTCATCCTTCAATAGGATCCATCAAAACCTTAGACTAAATATTTAGCTACTCATGATAAAACAAGATAAAGCAATAAAATAATTCATGATTCACAAAATAATGATGAACGAAGAAGAATGAAAAACTCTAATGGTGTCTTGATCTTTCTCCCACTTGTTCTTGCCTCCAATTAAGTCTAAAAACAAGCTTAACTTTGACTTGGGCGAGTTTGTTGAGTTTATATAGGGTTAGGATAAGTTTCCCACGCTTTATACTTAGGCCCCTGGACTTTCTTGGCATTCCCCAGATCGACCGCAGTCGCGGGCCAACCGCGGTCCGACCACGATCGTTTGTATACATTCTGTTTTTGCGCTTGGCCCATCGCATTCCAGCCGCGGTCCGACCGCGATCGCGGTGGGCTGTTGTCCAGTTTTTTTTTCTCTTTTTCTTGCTCGTTTCCATATGGGCACTTCTCGATTTGCCTTGTATCTACATATTCGACCCCTAAACACTCTATATCATCCTCCTAATTCGGAGTAATTCTTGCAAAGCATAAAGAACCTCAATTAGAGTATTTTGTTATCATTTAGTACTTATAACATCAATAAAATATGGTTAAATTAGAGCATAAATAGAATCTATATCGCACAATATAGGGGCTATCAACACCCCACACTTAAATCGTTGCTAGTCCTCGAGCAATAAAACCACAGTCTATAGGCCTAATCATCACTGGGTAACTTCCCTACTCCTCGCACCAAGAACAATTCACACTGGTGGACTACCTCAACGTAACATCCAAAACTCAAGAGTGGACTCTCTCTAGCCCCGCAATGTCCCTAACCGGCTCTCCTACTCTTAGTAAGAGGTCCAGACTTACCTTCCTTTCACGAGTCAAGTGCCTACTCACCACAAAGAGACTTAAGTCATAGTTGTTATAATTCACACACTGAGGACTTCAAACAAGTAAAATTTCTCTCTCCCTCAGAAAGAAATTCTCATGCCACATAAAACACACCATAGGCTTGCCCTTAGTGTAATACTCAACTAATCGAGCTCCTTTGATCTAGAATCAAGTAGGACTTTATTTGGTTGTAATGTAGGCTGCGGGACAGGTAGGATATATATGGATATAAGAGCGGCTACACCTCCCTAAGCACTTTAATACATTTTTTTTCACATTTAAGCCCATACTTTTTTCAAACCATT
Source organism: Nicotiana knightiana (assembly GCA_005239525.1). Taxonomy (NCBI): domain Eukaryota; kingdom Viridiplantae; phylum Streptophyta; class Magnoliopsida; order Solanales; family Solanaceae; genus Nicotiana; species Nicotiana knightiana. The sequence continues at coordinate 49,363 of ML384070.1, read as the reverse complement.
ATTCCACCCTTTCATCATTGTGTTATACCCCTTACTTCTTTAAGCACACTTTTTCAAAAGCCACCACCATTTGAGACTTTTTTTTCCAGTTTCGGTGGCTTCTAGTATTCATTATAACACCGTGAACCTTTATCTATATTCTCTTAGTTCCACTCAAAAGTCCAACCAACCACCCCACACTTTAACTTTTCCATGTTCGTTACAATTCAAGTGCTTCTAGGAGGTGATAAGGTTCAAAAGATAGTCAATTCAAAAATTGAGTCAGGCTTGTAAGGTGGTTTCCAAAGAAAATAAGATTACAGGCTCAAATGGGTTAACTATGGTATATACAATCAGGTGGGTAGAAACATATATAAATAGGTTCAACAAAGAAACGCCTATATCACTTTCTAGACCAATTAAGGCTACCATTGTGTATCGTACACACAGAGAGAAAGTTCTAGGCATTGAATGTTAGCAAAGAATACACAAAAGTCTCACTCATACATGGCACATGACTCAGTCAGTTCGGATCATCAGACACTCTGCTCAAAGTATTTAAGCCAAATCAAGAACATACAATTTAAGGCTTTCTTGCTAGAGTCTACTAATGAGCCTAAGTGACACGCTAAGGCAATCTATATTCAAGGTACTCCGGAGTTAAGGGATCCTATTTCTATTCTTCCCTCGCCCAAAACTTCCTAAACTAAAATAAAAACTAACTACACCAGGTTCAAATGGAAACCCTTGGAAAAGAACCGTGGTTTAAAGAAAAACCAATGGGGAGTTGGTACACTACCTAACAAAAGAAAATCTTTTTGTTTTCTTTTCTTTTTTAATTTTTTTCTTATTATTTTTGTTTGACTTAAGTTCCTCAAGAGACCCATCGAGAGGTGTCCATCTTCGGGCCAAGTCGGAGTTAATTGACAGCAAACCGAATACCAAACAAACTATACAAGTGTACAATAACAACAACCATCCCCCAACCCACACTTAAAGATTCGGCATGTCCCCATGTCAAAGAAATTAAAGCAAAGTAAGGTAAGGGGGACTTCCCTGGTGCTCAGTCCTGATGGGAGACACTGCCAGGATCGAGGTGACATGCTCGTCCTAGCGCTCTTACCTAGCCCATGATTTTATTTTCTGACCTAGCACTTTGAGTAGCCAAATTTTCAACTCGAGCACCCAGGTCGTCGACCGAAGTGCGTAAGCCAGCCATATCGTACTCCAAGGCTGTCATCCGAGTACTCCAGCGGGCCTGAGATGGGCTCGCCTCATCAGCAACCTGCACTGGTGGGGCAGAGGTATGCATAGACTCCTCCTCCTCATCATCATCGACATCATCATCATCATCATCCGCCCTAACCTGCTCTTTTCTAACTGTGATTTTGCTAGCGCTGAATGGTGCTTCTAATGGCAACTTCCTAGCTACTATGGGATTTTCAGGAACTCGTGAAGCACGACACAGCCTGGTGATCAGGGAAGGGAAGTAGAACCCTTTTCTTGCCTCCGTGGATCGAATGAACATTTCATCTTGAATGAACCGGGCCACGTATAAATCTTTGTTGTTTACAAAACACCAACTCACCGCTACTCTTGGAGCATTAAGATCTGTAGTATTGCTGGATGGCAGCAAACGACTGTTGATAATCGTTAGCCAACATTTAGCTTCCCAAGTGAGAGATTGGGATTTTAGGGTCATTCTCGGCTTTATCCATATTGGATCCCGGCCATCCATACAAATTGTTTGAACAATTAGGTTCCACGTGACAGGTGGCCTCTGATAATCTTGGTAATAGTCTGTCTCTCCAGCGAAGACCGACAACCTGTACACTCGGTGGATGGCCTCAAGAGACGCATTCATCGGGGTGTTCCGTACCGTGACAACCTTATCAAAATGGTCTGGGCAATTAGCATAGAATTCCCTGACCAGCATTACATTGCCCTTTTCCGGCTTAACAAAGAAGATGTCCAGCTGACGTCTCCTCAATTTTTCGTAGATACTTGGGGATTCAACTTGCAAGGCATGCCTGTCAATGTGTACTTCAGGCACCGACTTCTTGGATATATTTACATTAAACCTATCTTGATCCGCTTTAGAGAAAAATCGGGTGCTGTCAAACTGGCTCGAATTAGCCGGAGCTCGAGCTCTGGATGAACCTCCTGGCCCACTAGCGGAGGAAACCGTGGTACGTCTCTTCCTTGATTGATGCATTTTACCTGACAAAACAAGGGCTACTATTAGTGAGGGTTTGGGTTGTGTAAACCTCGGGTGGTTACTCAGACTTCACCACCACCATGTTCACATTCACAATTACAGCTCAACGAGGCAATTTTACAAGCACCTAGTGTGCATGGAACTATGATTTCATGCAATTATCCCATGGACGTATAAACTCTCCCCCATATCAACCACAAATCGCTACACATACTCCACCCCACCACAATCAACTTCACACAACAACATCATGCTTTTTCTACCATATTCTACACATTACCAACCAAAAAGAAGAAAATAAACTAAAAATTATACTCTAGATACTACAACAAATCTATAATTACAATTGCAAAAGAGAAGGAAAGAAGAAGAGAGAAAGAAAGCATGACATACCTGAGACTTGTAGAGTTGAGGGGGGGGAGGGGGAAGGGGAAGCAATTTGGAGTGGAAGGGACATTGGGGAGGATGGGAGGCGGAAGTGGGTGTGTGTGAGAGAGGAAGGGGTTTGTGAGAGAGAGGAAGAAGAAGAGGAGGCGTGGGG
>ML384070.1:0-45845 GCA_005239525.1 Nicotiana knightiana | reverse complement strand
GGGGGGGGTAGGTTTAGTTTTAATGGGCGTGGAAGAGAAAAAGAAAAAAAATAAAATAATTTTTTTTACAACTTACCTGGTGGTCGGGCAGAATAGACGCGTTCCACCGCGCCCGGCCTGCGCTCGGGCCGCGGTCACGGTGAAAGAAAATAGAAAGGACGTGTTTTACTGCGCCCAGACCACGTCCCGACCGCGGTCGCGGTGCTGGATGTAGAATGTGGGTGATTCACCGCGGTTCAACCGCGGTCGCGGTGACGAACCTCCGAAATATTTTTGTTTTTATCAAGTTTTTACCTTTCCGGAGTTGGTTCTTGCCCCCGACTTCTCCCAATATGCACCAATCTTTCCCTGTACACTAATAAATGGGTTAGTCTCATACACATCAAGTACAAATACAAATCAAAGGGAAAAACAAAACAAAACATGGGTTTCCTCCGAAGAAGAGCTTGATTTAACGTCATGACACGACACAGATGAGCGTATTTAAGGCTCGGTCGACCTATGGGGCTCAGTCAAATGGATCACTGACACTTCCTTTACTTCATCCATGCCCACATATGGTTTCGATCTATGCCCATTGACTCTAAACGTGCGAGAGTCTTTCTATGAGGCAATCTCTATAGCCCCTGAAGGGAGCCCTTCCACCACACGAAAAGGTCCAGACTATCGTGACTTGAGTTTACCCGAAAATAGCCTTAATCTTGAATAGTAAAGACACACCATATCTCCGAGTTTGGAGTTTCTCTCAATGATGTTCTTGTCATGCAACCTCTTCATTCTTTCTTTGTATAACCTGGTGCTCTTAAAAGCAGGATATCGGAACTCATGCAGCTCATGCAATTTCGTGACTCTATTCATCCCCGCAAATTCCATGTATAGATTCAATTATCTCAGCGCCCACCATCCTCTATGTTCTAAATCCACTGGCAAGTGACAGGCCTTTCCAAATACCAAATTGTATGGACAAATGCCAATTGGTGTTTTGAAAGCAGTTCTATAGGCCTAGAGTTCGTCATCTAATTTTTTCGCCCAATCTGTTCTTATGGCATTCACAATTTTGGTCAATACACTCTTTATCTCTCTATTCGACACTTCGATATGCCTACTGGCCTGAGGATGGTATGGAGTTTCCACCTTGTGGCGTACATCGTACTTCGCCAGCAATTTCTCAAAGGCTCGATTGCAGAAATGAGTGCCTCCGTCACTGATTATGGCTCTCCGTGTACCGAAACAGGTGAATATATTCTTCTTCAAAAACCCAATCACCACCCTTGCATCATTGGTGGGGAGTGTTGCATCTTCCACCTATTTGGACACATAATCTACATCAACAAGTATGTACTTATTGCCATAGGAACTGACGAAGGGACCCATGAAGTTTATTCCCCAAACATCGAACACTTCAACCTCCTAAATTGGATTCATGGGTATCTCATGGAAACGGGAAATGTTCCCGGTTCGCTAACATTCATCACAACCCTTCACCCATAGATGTGCATTCTTAAACACAGTTGGCCAGTAGAAACCTGCTTCTAAAACTTTCGCGACCGTACTGACTCCTCCAAAATGTCCGCCATATGCCGATGCGTGACATGCTAGCAAAATGGAAGATTGATATATCTTTGGGACACATATCCGAATCATATTTTCAACACAAATACGAAATAGATAAGGTTCATCCAGTAATACATGGGGCAATCACGGTAAAATGTTTTCTTTTGCACAGAGGAAAAATCATAGGGAACTATACCGCTTTCCAGGTAGTTTGCAATGTCTGCATACCATGGCACTTCCTCAAGGCCTGTGGCGAGTCGCTGCTCGTCTGGAAAGTTTTCCAGAATATCCTCTACCCTAATTGCTTTGTCAGCTCCTTCTAGTCGTGATAAGTGATCAGCGACTTGATTTTCCGTGACCTTACGGTCACGAATTTCCAAGTCAAACTCTTGCAGCAGCAGACCCAATGAATCAGGCGCGATTTTGACTCTTTCTTTTCAATCAGGTACCTGAGAGCAGCATGATCAGTATAGACAATTACCTTCGAGCCAAGCAGGTACGATCTGAATTTATCAAACGCGAACACCACTGCCAACATCTCCTTTTCAGTTACAGTGTAGTTCAGCTGGGCTCCACTCAACGTTCTACTTACGTAGTAAATTGGGTGCATTATTTTATCTTTCCGCTGTCCTAACACTGCTCCCACTGCATAGTCACTTGCATCACACATTAGCTCGAATGGTTGCTCCCAGTCGGGGGAAAAAATGATGGGTGTTGTGACTAGCCTCTTCTTCAATTCCTCGAATGCTACCCTGCAATCATCAGAAAACACAAAGGGGTGATCCTTTTCTAGCAATTTACACAGAGGGTTAGAAAATTTTGAAAAGTCCTTAATGAACCTCCGGTAAAAACCGGCATGCCCGAGGAAGCTCCTGATTGCTTTGACGGATATGGGTGGTGGAAGCTTTGCTATCACATCAACTTTCGCACGATCCACCTCAACGCCCTTTCTTGATACCAAATGTCCCAAGACTATAACCTCTTGTACCATGAAATGACACTTTTCCCAGTTAAGTACCTGGTTAGTCTCGATACGCCTTTTCAACACTCTGGTCAGATTCTTAAGGCACTCATTGAATGAATTTACCACTACTGAGAAATCATCCATGAACACTTCCCTTATGTCTTCTACCATGTCTGTTAATATGGCCATCATGCACCTTTGGAATGTGGCAGGTGCATTGCATAAGCCAAAGGGCATCCTTCGAAAAGTAAAAATCCCATAAGGGCATGTGAATGAGGTCTTCTCTCTGTCCTCTGGTGCAATGGAGATCTGATTGTACCCTGAGTACCCATCCAAAAAACAGAAGTGGGACCTCCCTGCCAGTCTGTCAAGCATCTGATCAGTGAAGGGAAGTGGGAAGTGGTCTTTCTGGGTGGCTAAGTTGAGCTTCCTATAATCCATACAAATTCTCCAGCCTATAATGGTTCATGTAGAGATCAGTTCATTTTTATCATTTTTCACCACCGTCATTCCACCCATCATAGGCACACATTGCACTGGGCTAACCTAGTTGCTGTCGGAGATGGGGAAGATGATTCTGCATCTAACCACTTAATGACTTCTTTCTTCACCACTTCCTTCATATTGGGGTTCAACCTTCTTTGGTGTTCTTTGGAAGGTTTGTGCCTATATTCCAGCAGAATTTTGTGCCTACAAAATGCCGGGCTGATCCCCTTAATATCTGCCATGGTCCACCCAATAGCAGTCTTGCACTCTGTCAGTACCTGCAAAAGCTGTTTTGCCTGCACATCTAACAAAGTAGATGAGATAATAACAAGTAATGTGTAGTTAGGTCCTAAGAATGCATACCTGAGATAGTCGGGCAGTGGCTTCAACTCCACCTTTGGTGGTTTTTCTATGGATGGCCTGGCTGGATGAGTTTTCCTTTTCTCTAAGTGCAGGGGCTCGAATTCAAGTGATCTCTTCCAAAAATCTTTTCCCTCAAGAGACAACACCCATTCCGCCAATTCATCACTATTCACCTCATCTAAATTCATAAGACATGCAGCTAGAGGATCCTCAATGTTCAAGGTCTATTCATCCTCTTCCAGGATTACATCCACTGCATCAATTAAAGAACAATTGGCGAATTCACTTGGCCGCCTCATAGATTTCTGCATGTTGAATGTTATCTCTTCGTCATTTAACCTCATCTTGAGCTCTCCAGTTTCGCAGTCAATCAAAGCTCGCCCCGTGGCCAAGAATGGCCTTCCCAAAATTATGGGAATTTCTTCATCCACCTTACAATCTAGAATTACAAAATCTGCAGGGAACACAAATTTCCCTACCTGCACCAACACGTCATCAAGAATACCTGAGGGCCTCTTTACAGTTCTGTCAGCCAACTACAACAACATAGATGTGGGTCTAGCTTTTCCAATCCCAAGCCTTTTTATAGATAGATAGGGGAATAAGATTTATGCTTTCCCCCAAATTACATAGTGCCTTGGCAAAAGCAAAATTACCTATGGTGTAGGTAATTCTGAAACTCCCTGGATCTGACAATTTTTCATCAACGGGTCTTGTTACAACAACACTGCATGTCTGGGTTAGAGTCACTATGGCCAAGTCTTGGAAGTCGAACTTGCGGGACATTAAGTCCTTCATCATTTTTGCATAACCAGACATTTCTTTTAAAGCATGAATCAATGAAATATTTACCTGAATTTGTTTCAACATGTCCAAGAACTTCTTGTATTGCTCATTTTTTTGATATTTGGCTAGCCTCTACGGGAATGGTGCTGGAGGTCGCTTCTTCCCTATGATTTGGGCTTTCTCTTTTTCAGGCGCTGCCTCCAATACCGGTTCCTGTGCTGTCTCAGCTTCTTTCTCAGCCTCATTCTGTTTGTTGGCATTTTCCTGTGCATGCTGCACTATCACCTCAGTCAATCTTGCTGAGTCATCTAGCTCAATGGGCACTGGCACAAGTGTCTCAACAATTCTGCTTTCTCGGTCCCTCTCTTGCTCCAAGTTTAGGTCTCTACCATTATGTAGACTCACTGCCATTAGTTGCTTCAGGCCATGATATTTTGGATTTACCTGAGTGTCTGCAGGTAACCTCCCATGAGGACGATTATTCAGTGACATCGAAATCTAACCCATTTGGACCTTAATATTTTTGATAGCTGACTCGTGTGAATCTACTCTTTTACTTATTTTTGCATTAGACCCAATCACCTACTGCATCATTGCCTCGAGCCTAGCGAACCCATCTTCATGTCTCCCATTATGTTGCTATTGAGGTGGATGATACCCTTCCTCCTGATTCTAGTTGTTATAGCTCTGTGGCCTTTGGTAAGGATCCATATTACCCTGTGGTCGCATGGACCCCATGTTACCGTGATTATGCTGCAGCGGGGTTGGCTTGTATTGCTAATTCTGCTGCCCCCAATTCTGACCACCTGGTCTCTGACCCCGATAGTTTGACACATAATTCATGTTCTCAGGATAGTGTTGGTGATCCCCCTCAGCGCTCCACTGGATACCAAATGGCTGACTTATGCAAGTTGTACATAAGACCCCATTGGTTGTATAAACTATGCGCACCTGCTATTTCTGACCTGACTCTTCCACCTTTTTGGTGAGGATGCTCATTTTTGTCATTAATGTGGCTATATTTTCAGCAAGAGAGTTAGCTGGATCTAATGCCACTGAGTGGACCACAGGAGTGATGGGCGCGTTTCTGTTTGTCCATCCTGAGTTTTGGGACATCTTGTTGAGAAAGATCTTGCTCTCTCTGAACGTTTTACTCAGGAATGCTCCACCAGCTGAAGCATCAACATTAGCTTTCACACTATCTGCCAGACCCATGTAAAATCTCTGCCCCAACATCTGCTCAGGAATACCATGGCGTGGACATGCAACCAACAGCCCTTTAAATCTTTCCTTACGTTTCTTGCAATGTTTCTGTTGGTTTCTGTCTGAAGCTCAAGATCTCATCAATTTGTTGAGCAGTCTTGTTGGATGGATGAAATGTTTTCACAAATTTCTTGACCAACTCCTCCCAAGTAGTGATGGAATTAATGGGGAGTGAATTTAGCCAAGTCTGGGCTGCTCCTGCCATAGGGAATGAAAACTAAAACAACTTTATTGCTTTCGAGTCACGTTGTGCTATCATTGTGTTTGGCAGATTGACATGAAATTCTTCAAGTGCTATGGGGATCTTCAATGTATGACCCTGAGAATAGTCCCTTGTTTTGCAACAAATGCAGCATAGTGTTTGTGATTTAGAATGAATCTGTCTGTATCTGCGAGACTACTATTGCGGGGCCAAATTGTCTGCCGTGGGTTGTGCCCAGCCATATAAAGCAGCCTCTAGCACAAGAGGCTCAACTACCTGCACATTTGGGTCCTCCACGCCATTCCCAATATTTTTGTTGTTCACCAGATCTTCCATGTCTGGTTCAAGTTGTTCGGTTGAGTTTTGTTGTTTGCTTTTCCGTTTGGCCCGATTCAAGGCTTTGAAAAGTTTCTCGGGATCTGATAATGCTTCAAACACTTCACCAGTTCTCGATGAGTTTCTAGGCATGCACCTGTAACAACCACGTTTGCAAACATTAAAATTTCAATGTATTGATTGAAACTGAAGAAAATTGACTACACTAAGGATTTTTTTGCACTTCTTTCAACTGTAATTGATAACACCGTTAATTTCCCGGCAACGACGCCAAAATTTGATCACACCCAACTATGCCTTATAAAAAGGACTAAGCGGTCGTTGTCAATATATTCGGGTATTAAGCCTAGAGTCGAATCCCACAGGGAATTAACCTACCAATTACAATTATCAGACTCACTCAATTCCACGTAATCAACTTCCAAGATATTTTGAATAACAATTGGTTGTTTTTCTACTAAGTATTACTTAATGAAACTATATTAACTAAGATCTAACAAAGAATGTGCTGTAAACAGTAAGGATAATGATCTAAGGTTATGATTTCCCCTATTGATGGAATCCCTTCCTGCTATGTTTTATATAGATTCGCCTAATCCTCTATATCGATCTTGAGCACTCTTACTATCGTAAATCTCTCCCGAGTTACACTAGTTGGCTTTTATTACAGCTCACTTAGATCGCACCCAAGGTTTCGTGTTCCCTTATCCTACCTTTAAACCCTTGATTATTGATTCCTCACATACGTCGGGAGTGATATTGTTCAACAACTACCTAAATATGCACTATCTCCCGAGTAATACATACTAAATAGGCACATCTAATTGAGGATCCTTTCAATTAACTACAACAAGAACTTAGTTGAACAAATAGAGATTAAACTTGGCAAATCTATATTAACATAGCAAGAATTTCATCCTTCAATAGGATCCATCAAAACCTTAAACTAAATATTTTTATACTCATGATAAAACAAGATAAAATAATAAAATAATTCACGATTCACAAAATAATGATAAAGGAAGAAGAATGAAAAACTCTAATGGTGTCTTGATCTTTCTCCCACTTGTTCTTGCCTCCAATTATGTCTAAAAACAAGCTTAACTTTGACTTGGGCGAGTTTGTTGAGTTTATATAGGGTTAGGATAAGTTTCCCATGCTTTACACTTAGGCCCCTGGAATTTCTTGGCATTCCCCAGATCGACCGCGGTCGCGGGCCAACCACGATCATTTTATACATTCTATTTTTGCGCTTGACCCACCGCATTCCAGCCGCGGTCTGACCGCGGTCGCGGTGGGCTGTTGTCCAATCTTTCTTCTCTTTTTCTTGCTCGTTTTCATATGGGCACTTCTCGATTGGCCTTGTATCTACATATTCGACCCCAAAACACTCTATATCATTCTCCTAATTTGGAGTAACTCCCGCAAAGCATAAAGAACCTCAATTAGAGTATTCTGTTATCATTTAGCACTTAAAACATCAATAAAGTATGGTTAACTTAGAGAAGAAATAGCATCTACATCTCACAATATAGGCTACTATCAGTTCTCCAATTAGTTCCACAACAATCGTAAAACCTTCCTTTCCAACTAAGTCAGCATTTCTTGTTCTTGAAATGTATGCCATTAGATAATTACCGAAATAAGATGGAGGAATTGGTGGATTGACTCGCGCTCTACAAGCCTCTACACATACGAAGAATTCCATTTCATTTTCGTCTATCTCTTTCCCTATTGTATCAGCCTCTGATTTTATTTAAAAAGTCCATACATAAGCACACGTTACTGTAAAAGATGTTACATGAGTTAGGTTTTGGTCGCCTTGATAATATTAAATTCTTGAGCTTCCCGATGTCGTCACGTGTTATAATAAAAGTTGCTCGAACCTTATGAGGAGGAATCACAATGTGATCACATATCTCAAGCTTATCATTCTTCATGACATCCCAATAAGACATCCTTAGTCCATGAGGGTCTTTGATTACGGACCTAGCATAATATGGAATTAACTCTTTAGCTAAGAATTGTTCATCCGAATTTATTGAGCGAAGCCCATGCTTTTGTGAACCCTGCAAAGCTAGCACCATCACCAGCGACATGATGGTGAGTTTAACCAATGGATATGCCATGATTCGAAAAAAGTGTCACTTGAATGGCTAAGATCGGGGCTAATTGGACCCCAGGTACATCCTTAGGTTCCCCCAACTGAGGAATAAAGTGATAAAAATCCTTAGTATTACAAGGATGGTTACCAATGAGATAATTGAAATCCATATCACTCTTAGAAAAAGTAACAGATACAGAATCTCCAATTAGATAACGCAACTCAGGGTAACCGCTCAAATCTAATGGACAAACAACATTGCCTGCTAGGGATATATAGTGTTTGAGAGTGAGGGAGAGCGAATTTGTAAGACTAGGAATAATGGTTTGGACGAATGTGGTTTTGGAAATAGGGAATTTATATAACATAATCCGCCGCATACGGTGGAAATTTAACCATTGAAAATCAAAATACGTAAGAGGTAGTGTGAGTTCAGCTGCACTGCCCGGAGGTGGTGCAACTTGCCTGTTTACCCTGAAATTCGAGTAACAATTAAACTTGTATTGTGGTTTTAAGGATACATGATCTGATTCAATACCAATCGATAAATGATGAATTAAATAGATAAATTGAATGGCAAAATAAATCAAACCAGTGTTGTAGCAATGTGTCGACCTAGATTCGGGATAATCTCGAGATCAAATAGTAAGAACAACAAAGAACAACAGTAAATGATAAGCAAATAAATAGCAACATGTATATTATTTTATCAGTGAATGTATCTCCCTTACAAATGAAATGGGTTCCTCTTTATATAGTAGAGGGATCCAAAATAAGGTACAACTCTAATAACGGAAATAAATCCCATGATTGATGTCAATAACCGCTTGGTTCAATTTCTACCGAAATTTCCGCTTTGATCTTTGGTCGGTTACTAATATCTCGCTATTCTGTTACTCGAAGTCGGTCATGCTCGATATCGATCCTCAGCGAGTGCTTCAATCTTCACGCTTCTTACTCTATCATCGAGCTCGTTCCAGATCCATTATGAGCTTATCCTCGAGGAAGCTCCTCGAGCCTACGAAATTGGTCATACCCGATTTAGAACGTACAGATAGTCCCCAATTTTCTTAGAGTAAAACGATAAGAAATGATTTGATCCTTGATTCCATGATACCTCAATCATGACGCCATCTTCATGATGTAAGCGACGGACCGAAACGTCCTGTCGGTTCGGTTCCCCAAATCATCAATGCATGTCAGTTGATGGTCTGCCATTAGCGTTACTGAACCGTCTCCGTGAGCCTATAAATACCATCTCCTTCATTGAATCAAACTTTACTTTTGCTTTGATTAAGTCTCCAAATATTCTAACCTTTCTCATCTCCTCTCTATCACCGCCTGTTAATCCGCCGTTATTATCACTGGAACCACCGGCTTTATATCTTCTTTCGACCTTCTTCACCCACATCAATGGCTAAAACCTCGAAGACTATACTTCTAAAGGAAAAAATCTTACTCATCACGGTCGGCCGGCGATAAAATACCGGTGGAGCCTCGTATTGAAGAGTGCGTTCTTGGGACCTCTGAACTGTCTTCCGAATTTAAGGTCGAAAGGCCTTTCTCAGTTCCTGGCCGATGTGAGCCCATGTCCCAGTACATCTCGAGTAGGTAAAAAGGACTGTAACTGGTACAACAAAGGTGGTGATTGCTTCCCCCGAGGAGGACATCACTACCCGTGTGAAATGATTTTTAAGTGTTTACACTTACCCTTTCACATTGGGCCGGTCATACTCAATTTTTGCCGCCAATATCGAGTACCCTTGGCCAGATCTATCCCTCATTTTGGCGTATCGTCATTCTGTTCAAATTCTTTTCGAGAAATTTCGATGGTATGTCTTTCACCCTCGACCATTTGATTAAGTTATATAGTCCTTGTCTTTATCGAGGTGGGTTAATAAAGCTCCAGCACCGGGCCACAAAAATGCTATTCTTGAGCGTAGACGAGGACAAAGACCGAGGGTGGATGGGTCGATTTATCCGAATCAAGACCTCCGATCTAATCCCCGCCGAGAAAATACCATTCCCCGAGGAATGGAACATGAAACGTAAGTACGATTTCGTTGATGGTGTTTACAATTTAGCTTTCTTGATTTCTTTCTGATCGAAGTTCTTTTTCATGGTGCAGCTTCCCCTTGGTTTCCTGGTGCGATTCTGGACCTCGAAGGTTGGGTTCGACAACTGGCCTCTACTTCTTCATATGCTGAGCGCTGTTGGTGCAATTTGGCTAGGGGTCGGTGGGAAGCTAAAAATCACGGTGAGTTCCTTTCTTTGTACGTTGGGGCTTCTCTGTAAAACTACTGTTTTAAACTTAGTTTCTCTTCATGCAGGTCTGGAGACAATGTTTCCATGAGGCCATCTCCATCCGGGGAAGAGGAGGTTCCAAAGCCAACCAAAGAGAAGAAGAGGAGAAAGGCCTCGCCTCCAGATACCCCGATGCCCAGGAAGAGAAAGGCTTGGAAATCAAAGAATGACCCTGCTGCCTTACCTGCTGATGTAGCCAACGACTCAGAGAGAACGAAGAAGGAGAGGATGATGACTGCTTGCTGATAGCTCGAGAGAGGGGAAGCACTGAAGCTTCGAAGGCTGCTGAGCCGGTGGGGGCCGATGCGGTTCAATCCGGACCGAATAAATATCGGAAGAACGTCCGAGCAGGGTCCCTGAGCCGTCGGGTGGCGAAAATGCACCCCACCAGGATGAACAACTGGTGGGCGTACCTGAAGGGTATAGCTCCGAGGCCCTTCAAAAGAGAAGAGAATGTACCAAGTGACTCGCTTGGAACAATTAATATCGATGATTCACCACCCGTCCCTACGTTCTCCAAAGGGCAGTTCCAAGATGATCAGGCTATGGAGACTCCTGACGAGGGGACGACTCACGAAGGGAATGATACATTCCAAGGGTGCTTTGCGGGGGTCGAAGATGGTCCCGACCTGGATGCTTCGTTCATTTTTGACGAGGCTTAGCGGTTCCTCAAACAAGTAAGTTTCAGATCCCATAATTATGCTTGCGTTTTATTCTTATTTTTCCAAGTCTGATTTTCTCCTTTGTGTACAGGCCATGGTTCTCCATTGAGAAGCGTCATCCAAATACTGGGATGAGCTGACCCGATGTGAGGCCGAATTCAAGAAGCTCGTGGAGGAGAGAGATGGCCTCAAACTCCTCTATGTTCAAAAAAAGGAGGAGATCAGGAGCCCCCGAGCTGAACTGACAAGGGCTCGCCGAGAACATACTGAGCTCATCGAGTGGGTAATGTAACTTTTCAGGAGTTTGTTATGTATTCACTTGATTTTGGCAATTAACATTTTGATTTTGCAGGCCCAGTAGAAAGGCGAGCTGATAGAGCAACTTCGAGAGGAGGCCAAGATGAAGGAGACCGAGGCTCTGGGTTGGAAGCAGCATATGAATCACCTTGCCTTAGAGAAAGACGCGGGTCGGGCCCAACTAACTTCGATCGAGCGCCAACTTCAAAGTGTGAAGGAGGAAAGCTTGGCCCGGGCCTAGAATATTGAGGACCACAAGGGTAAATTGGCCGTTGAGCTTGCAAAGGCTAAGCCTGAGGTCGAGGTGCTCGTGGCCTCTTACCGAGCTGATGTCGAGGCTGCCAACATTCGAGAACAGGAGATCTATGTTGCTGCTGAAGTCAAATTGTCATGTGCTGTTGATCATGCTAGCCGATAATCTTGGAGAGAGACTCTCGAGGAATTGCATGGCTTTGACCTCTCAGCTGATATCGAGAATGCAAAAGATTTGGAGGAAGAGGCTGCAACTTTACTCTCTGATGATGAAGACTCTGCTAGTGGGTCCGAGAGCGGAGGGGATGAGGATGAAGCCCTCAATGAAGTGTCTCCCGAAGATGCGTCTCCCAAAGTGGACTAGGCCCTTAGGATTTTTCTTCTTCTTTGTTTTTTCTTTGTTTTTGTGTAAGACCCCGTGTGGTCTTTGTAAATATCTTCTATAAATAAAAGGTTTTTTCTCTTTCCAAATTGTCTCCGGTTTGTGATAAATTCTTCTTTGTTTTTGCCTTGTGAAAATTTTATTGTCGTAGTCTTTGTAGTCGAACTAGCTTGAACTCAGATTAAACCCGTACGTTTTAAAAGCGAGTCCCTGAGCTCGATAATATGTTCGAGATTTCAGATGTTTGATCGAAGCCATAAATGCATTGTTTTTATAACTAAGTTTGAGTGAATTTTGAGCTTAGAATAAAACAAACCCTTAAGTTTTTTTTATCAAATAATGGGTAAGTTTCATACTTACAGTAATATACCCCTTAAGGTTTTATGACGAATCTTCGAGCTATATTTAGTCGAATTTATTCGAGCTCGGAATAGTGGAACCCTTAGGTCTGAAGTGAGTGAGAACAAGGTCTCGAACTCTAAATGTACTGACCCTTAGGCTCTTTAGACTGGGCCGACATGGCCTCTAAAAAATGGCTATTATTTACCCTTTTTGGCTTAAAAGACTTGGTAAAATTTTTTTTATGCCTTATTCTTTTTTGTTTTAATCTATTGGGTTATTTGAGGGTCCGATGATTGATACCCTTTTGCTTTTTGTGCCTTAGCGCGTTTCTGTTAAGATAGTTTAATACCTCTTAAGTTTTTTAAAAGGCTGATATTATCGAAGCCTTTTGTTTTTTCGAGGCCTGATTTTATCGAAGCCCTTGATTATTTGCTGAGGGTAGAGGTTTAACCGATTTTTCAAAGAATTCGAAGGCCTATTGTTTATTGCAGAATTCAGACGTCTCCGAGCCGCGTTATTTCGGCCGTAGCCTTTAGGTATGTCTCTTGGGCTTATATCCCGATAATATTTCAAACTTGTTCGAAATGTTAGTCCCCGAGAATGGTGGCCTTGGACTATATATCGAGGGGTGCCTCTTTGAGGTCTTGTGACTTTGAGTTCAGATAACTCGAGTGCGCAATCCCCGAGTGTTCGAAGTATGTTTGTACTTGGACCTTGAGCTATTTTTCAAAAAATCATAAGTATGAGATTTGCTTAGTAGAGAATTTGCTTCGAGGCACGAGATGTTTGATAAAGAAAGAATGCTTCTTTGAATAATTTATACATGTGTACATGTTTTTCCATCGGGACTCGACTAATATATATGGACACGGTTCATTCGACCGTTTGGCCCATTACAAAGTTTTCCCTATCAAGGCCCTTTGACACGAGGTACCTGACATCCGGGGGTAATGCCCCGCAGTATTCGAGGTTGATTGAAAAGAAGCCTTGGATACTGTTGAATTTTCCTCAGGTAGCACATAATTGTTGCCTTATTAAAAACCTTGCCGGAAATACCCATTTGGGATAAAAACCGATATAAGGGAAAAAGAGTGCAAGGCGTACTTTAAAACCTAAGGTCTCGATGTCTTTTGTCGAACTCCTGCAATGAGTGAGTGTCGAATATATAAATGAAAGATAAGAGAAAGTCATACCTTAAAAATAGTATCGCTTGAGAAGTGATATGTTCCAGTTGTTTGGTAGTGGTTTTCCACCCATCGTTCCGAGTTTATAAGATCCTTTCCCGACTATATCGAGGATTTGGTAGGGTCCTTCCCAATTAGGGCCGAGTTTCCCTTCATTAGGATCTCGAGTGTTGATGGTGACTTTTCTTAAGACTAAGTTCCTAACTCTAAAGTGGCGAAGGCTGGTTCTCCTATTGTAGTACCTCTTAATTCGTTACTTTTGTGCGGCCATTTGAACAAGTGCAGCTTATCATTTTTCATCTAACAATTCGAGGCTGGTATTCATAGCCTCGTGGTTCGATTCCTCTGTTGTATGTCAAAACCTGGCACTGGGCTCTCCGACCTCGACTAGAATCAAGGCTTCAGAGCCATATACTAAGGAAAATGGAGTTGCTCCTGTGCTGGACTTCGACTTCGTTCCCTTTAGCTTCGTTCAACCTTTTATTTAGGTTTTAGATGATAGTCTTGTTCGTTGATTCGGCCTGTACGTTCCTATTAGGGTGATACGATGTTGATAATATCCTTTTTATTTTATGGTCCTCGAGGAATTTTGTTACCTTGCTGCCGATAAATTATTTACCATTTTCACATACTATTTTTGCAAGTATCCCAAATCGACATGCGATGTGATCCCAGATGAAATTTATAACTTCTTTCTCTCTGACTTTCTCGAAATCCTATGCTTCAACCCATTTAGAGAAATAGTCAGTCATAAACAAAATGAACTTAACTTTACCTGGGGCCGATGGCAGAGGGCTGACGATGTCCATCCCCCATTTCATGAATGGCCACGGGGATAGGACCGAGTGAAGTTGTTCTCCGGGCTGGTGGATCATCAGTGCAAACCTTTGACAATTATCGCATCTTTGAACAAACTCCTTAGAGTCTTTTTCCATGCTATCCCAGTAGTATCCTATTCTAATAACCTTGCGTATTAGTGACTCGGCGCCGAAGTGGTTTCCACAAGTGCCTTCATGGACTTCTCATACAACATAATCAGTATCTCCCGGTCCTAAACACACCGCCAATGGTCCATCGAATGTCCTTCTGTATAATGTTCTGTTTTCGTCTAATGTAAAACGAGCAGCTTTAGTTCGAAGGGCCCTCGATTCTTTAGGGTCCGATAAGAGCTTTCCATTTTTCAAGTACTCGATGTATTTATTCCTCCAATTCCAAGTTAAGCTTTTAGAATTTATCTCGACCTGCCCTTCCTTGATCACAGACCTCGAGAGTTGAACGACAGTCCCCGAGCTGATCACATCCTCTTCGACCGATGATCCCAAATTTGCTAATGCATCATTCACATTGTTTTTTTCTTGAGGAACATGTTGTAGAGTCCATTCCTTGAAACGGTGCAAAGTTACATGTAATTTATCAAAATATCTTTGCATTCTATCCTCTCGAACTTCGAATGTTTTGTTCACCTGGTTCACCACTAGTAAAGAGTCGCACTTAGCTTCGATAACTTCAGCTCCCAAGCCTTTGGCTTGCTCGAGACCTGCAATTATGGCCTCGTACTCGGCCTCATTGTTAGTCAATCTAGAAGTTTTAATTGATTGTCTAATAGTGCTACCTGTGGGAGGCTTCAAAATAATGCCTATCCCGGACCCCTTCACATTCGAAGCACCGTCTGTGAGAAGGGTCCATAACCCCGATGATGTACCTGATTTTAACAGAAGTTCCTTTTCAACTTCAAGCACAAGGGTTGGTGTGAAATCAACCACAAAGTCTGCTAAAATTTGAGACTTGATGGCCGTTAGGGGTTGATATTCAATATCATACTCGCTGAGTTCGACGACCCATTTGGCCAATTGGCCCGATAGTTCGGGATTGTGCAAAACATTACGGAGTGGGTAAGTGGTCAATACACATATAGGGTGACATTGAAACTATGGTTTTAGTTTTCTTGAAGCGCTTATCAGTGGAAGTGCCAATTTCTCTAAGTGTGGATACCTAGTTTCTGCATCCCCTAAGGTTCGACTTACATAATAAACAGGAAATAGCGTACCTTGCTCTTCTCGAACTAGGACACCACTTACCGCGATCTCGGATACTGCCAAGTATAAGTAAAGTTTATCATCTGCCTTCATAGTGTGAAGCAATGGTGGGATACCTTTTGAGCAGGGAGAAAAACCTATTCGTTCCGATGACCTCAAGATAAATCGTCCCAAGGCAGCTATCCGTCCGATAAGTCTTTGTACGACTTTTACACTTTCTATGATGGTGATGTCCTCGATGGCCTTGATTTTTTCGGGGTTAATTTCGATCCCCCGATTTGATACCATGAAGCCAAGTAATTTTCCTAAACCGACCCCGAAAGAACATTTCTCGGGGTTGAGCTTCATGTTGTACTTCCTTAAGATTTTGAATGTTTCCTGCAAATGAGCCAAATGGTCCTCTGCTCGTAGGGACTTAACTAGCATGTCGTCAATATAAACTTCCATTGAGTTACCTATTTGTTCTTCGAACATTTTGTTAACTAGGTGTTGATATGTAGCTCCTGCATTTTTTTAGCCCGAAGGGCATTACATTATAGCAATAGGTTCCATACTTGGTGATAAAAAAAGTCTTTTCTTCGGGTCCATTTAGATTTGATTGTACCCGGAATAGGCGTCGAGAAAAGTAAGGATCTCATGGCTGGCCGTGGCATCGATCATGCAATCGATGTTAGGCAATGGAAAAGAATCTTTCGGACATGCTTGTTCAAGTCCTTATAGTCTACACATATTCAAATATTGTTCCCTTTTTAGGGACTACAACTACATTAGCTAACCATTCGGGGTATTTCACCTCCCGAATGGAACCTATTTTGAGAATTTAGTTACCTCGTCCTTTATGAAGGCATGCTTTACCTCGGACTGGGGCCTTCTCTTTTGCTTTACCGGTCTGAACTTGGGGTCCAGGCTCAGTCGATGTGTTGTTATCTCCGGTGAGATCCCTGTCATGTCTAAATGGGACCATGCAAAAAAATTTATGTTATCAATAAGAAATTGAATAAGGTTTTTCCTAAGTTCGGGAGTTAATCACGTTCCCAGGTATACCTTTCACTTAGGCAGGTACCTGATCAGTATAACATGTTCCAGCTCTTTGACCGTTAATTTGGTGGCGTCCAAATCTTTGGGAACTACAAAGGTCCGAGGGGTTATAAAATCCTCCTCTTCTTCTTCATTTATTACATGTTTCTCTGATTCGGTCGAGGCTGGGGGCGGTGATTGCTATTTGGCTGCTCGTTTACCTTTGGTGTTCGAATTTTCTGAGGTCGATAATGTCGAGATCGGTGTTACCTCATCGATAGAAATTATTTCCTTTGCAGTATGCTGTTCTCCGTATACCGTTTTTACACCATCCGTCATCGGGAACTTCATCATTTGGTGGAGGGTGGATGGTACTACCCTCATGTTGTGGATCCAAGGCCTTCCGAGTAGTGCATTATATCTCATGTCTCCTTCGATGACATGGAACATAGTATCTTGGATGGTTCCGTCCACGTTCACCGGTAGGATAATCTCCCCCTTAGTTGTTTCGCTGGCCATATTGAAGCTGTTTAGGACTCGAGATGCAAGTACAATTTGGTCCTGCAGGCCGAGCTGCTCCACAACCCTCGATCTGATGATGTTTGCCGAGCTACCTGGATCCACTAAAACACGCTTAACTTGAATTTTGTTTAGCAAGATAGAAATTACTAGAGCATCGTTGTGTGGTTGAGAAATTCCTTCTGCTTCTTCGTCATTGAATGATAAAGTGCCTTCGGGCACATAGTTTCGAGTCCGTTTCTCTCTAGTGATTGACACATTAGTGCGTTTGAACATGGGTCCTTGTGGAACGTCGACACCTACGACGATCATATGAATGACATGTTGGGTTCTTCTTATTCATTCTTACTGTTGTTGTCCCTTTCCCTGAAGTGATTCTTAGCCCGATCACCGAGGAACTCTCGAAGGTGACCTTCGTTGAATAGACGAGCTACCTCATCCTTCAACTACCTGCAATCTTCGGTCCTATGACCGTGTATGCCGTGATACTTACACATAAATTTGGTTTCCTTTGAGAAGGATCGACTTGTATAGGTCTGGGCCACCTAGTGTCTTTGATACTTTCAATATCCTATACAATGCCTGATGCATCGATGCTAAAATTGTACTCTGATAGCCGAGGTGCCTTGTGGGATCCGCATACTTGTCGAAGCCCATTTTACTCATAAGTTCCCAAGAACTCTGTCCTCGATCGCTTATTGGATTATTCCGGGTGGAGTTGCGTCCCCGACCATTATTCCTTCGATCTACAATATATGGCTGGTACCGATCTTTATTCGACCTTGGTTATCTATCGACATCCCTCTGATTTTTACCTCCCAATTGGTTATCTTTGACCCTGATCCTTGATTGATATCGATTGTGAACATCTGCCCAAGTTACAGCTAGGTACTCGATCAAATTTTGTTTCAACTGCCGCGATGCTATCGAACTCCGTTCATTTAGCCCTTGGGTGAAAGCTTGGATGACCCAATCATCTGTGAGTGGTGGAAACTTCATGAGTTCCATTTGGAACCGAGACACGAACTCCCTTACCATCTCATTTATCCCTTTTTCTCGCATTGAAGAGGCCCGATTTCTTTGTTGCGACCTTTATGGCCCCAGCATGCGCTTTTACGAAAGAATCTGCCAACATGGCGAACCAATTGATGGAATTTGGTGGTAGGTTGTGGTACCAAATAATTGATCCTTTTGACAGGGTCTCTCCAAACCTTTTCAGCAAAACATACTCGATCTCGTCATCCTCCAAATCATTACCCTTAATGGCACATGTGTAAGAGGTGACATGCTCATTGGGTTCAGTGATCCCGTTTTATTAGGGTATGTCATGCATACGGAACTTCTTTGGCATGGTCTTCAAAGCCGCACTCAGAGGGAATGGTTTTTGCACAAACTTCTTCAAATCCATTCCTTTCAAGATCGGTGGTGCCCCCGGTATCTGGTCAACTCGGGAGTTGTAAGTCTCAATCTTTTTATCATTGGCTTCAATTGTTTTCTCTCCCGATTCAATTCTCTTGGTGAGCTCCTCGAGCATCATCATTACATCAGGATTGATCACCAATGTGTTATCACCCGATCTTTCCGGTACTGGCTCGGTACGATGAGTAGTCTCCTGTTCGACCCTATTTGGAGCTCCATGCTGATTTTGTAACTGAGCAATGGCGGTTTGTTGAGCCTGGAGCATTTCAAGTGTCACCTGGAGACTGAATCCTTCGTGTCCCCTGCCCTGTGTACCTGGGCCATCAGTTCGTCCTTCTCTGAGTACACGCCCCTCGGGATCTGTGCCTAAGTCCGCATTTAGAACAACGTGCGAACTGACATCGGTCGGGTTGGCGAGCAGTGCTCCTCCACGATCAGCCTGTGGCACCTTGATTCCTGTAGCAATAACATTCTCATTTTCCCCATGAAGTCCGAGGCCATTGTCACTGTGTGTGGATACGTTTTGTGAGTTTGACATGTTTCAACCTCAAAGAAAAAATTCTTGACAAGAACAAGCGTAAAATAGTGTGTTATACCAGAATCACTACTGAACAATCACTATTATCCTTATCCCCATGGTGGGTGCCAAACTGTTTACCCTAATATCCGAGTAACAATTAAACTTGTATTGCGGTTTTAAGGATACGTGATTTGATTCAGTACCAATAGATAAATGATGAATTAAATAGATAAATTGAACGGCAAAATAAATCAAACCAGTGTTGTAGAAACGTATCGACCTCGATTCGGGATAATCTCGAGATCAAATAGTAAGAAGAACAAAGAACATCAGTGAACGATAAGCAAATAAAGAGCAGCGTGTATATTATTTTATCAGTGAATGTATCTCCCTTACAAATGAAATGGGTTCCTTTTTATATAGTAGAGAGATCCTAAGTAAGGTACAAATATAATAGTTAAAATAAATCGCATGATTGATGTCAATAATCGCTTGGTTCAATTTCTACTGAGATTTCTGCCGAGATCTTTGGTCGGTTACTAATATCTCGCTATTCTGTTACTCGACGTCGGTCACGCCCGGTCTCGATCCTCAGCGAGTGCTTTGATCTTCACACTTCATACTCTATCATCTAGCTCGATTCAGATCCATTATGAGCTTATCCCTGAGGCAGCTCTTCGAACCTACGAAATCGGTCATATCGAGTTTCCACCGTATACATTGACATTGCTCAATCACTAAAGCCATTTTGTTCTTATTTAAGAGAGCATTCAAAAATGCTAAATGCAAGAGTAGTATATTGTAGAAGAAGAGTTGATGTGTTAATTGTTCATAGTATGGCTATGTTAAAGAGGTTTTATATATATAGTCGAGAGTCAAGGAGACCTTATAGCAGTGGCAGATGTTGAATTATAATTACGCATTCAATTGAAACTATAACTTTCGCGGTAGAGTATAAATTTATGTGAGAATTTATTAAAATTATAAGAAATAGAAATGAACTTCTTAAATATAATGACTTAAATGCTAAGAACCTTAAGTGTTGAATACATAAAATTTTAATCCGGCATCGGCCTCTACCTTATAGTTGGAGTCACATGCTCTGTAAAGAGGTGCTATTGCAAAAAAAATAAACTACTGCCTTATAATGGGGCGATACTTGATCGTGGGTGACCTTAGTTGGCTTTGTCGAGTAAAGCCAACTTATAAATCACGATGTCTAATAAATTAATAGATATTATTGATCATAACTCCATCATCTTGTCTATTTTGAAATTAAACTGATGGACATGTATGTCCAATAATATGGCAATTAAGAAATTGCCTGTGCTACGGCTACTTACATCCTACTTCCTTTGGCATGCACATTGTTAACAACCAGAAATTGAGAGGAAAATACGTTGAAAGAATTAGGGCTTATTTAACTGGAAGAGAAAATGAGCTCTTCATTATGAACAACAACAACGACGATCCAATGTAGTCCTATAAATGGGGTTTGGGAAGGGTAGAATGTACGCGGCCTTACCCCTATCCTGGACAGATAGAGAGACTATTTCCGATAGAACCTCAATTCAGCTCTTCATTATGAATAAAAACAGGAAATATAAAATCACAAATGGCTGGCATGACAATGCATAAAGAGAATTCATAATTTTTTAACATTTTTTTTACGTTTGACAAAGGCAGCCCCAAAATATTGGCATTATATAGCCAAATCCTAAAAAATACTAGTTCTTAGTTATTCTCTCTCCCCGTATCTCTTTTCTCTCTCCTTGTAATCTTCTTAAAGTTGTATCGCAACATTATAGTCTGGATCAAGTAAAATGAAAAACAGTATTTGTAGACACACAAAAGAATCCCATCAATCGACTAATCTCTCTCAAACAAATCACTTAGTAACCCATCAACAAACATTAGTTAGGCTTTTTTCAGGGGCTAGGTGACGATAATAGATAAATTTTGCGGTGATGACTTTTTTGGCGATTCTGATTCTGTCTGGTTATGAGCATGAGGGGTAAAGAAAAAATTAGACTACTCATAGAGATAGTGAAGGAGTTCCTCCGGTGAATTGCCCAATTCCGTGCCATTAACAAAAAACCCATTTCAATTTAGGAATTTTTCTTCCAAATAAATTTTATATATTGTGCTTCTAAAGTATTTCAATTAAATAAAATTTTCAGGGTTTCTTAGTTAGACCCACATTAGCTGTAACGACCAAATCGGTCGTTTTGAGCTCTAGCATGTTGTTCAACGGGTTGAGGCCTTGAGCAGCTTCACTTCAGGTATTATGACTTGTACGCGTGATCGGAATTGAATTTCAGGAAGTTGGGAGTTGATTTGGACAGAAAATTCTCAGTTTAGAAGCTTTAAGTTGGAAGAATTGACTAAGGTTTGACTTTTGAGTAAGCGACCTCGGAATCGGGATTTGAAGGTTCCAAAAGGTTCGAATGATAATTTTGGACTTGGTCGTATGTCCTGATCGAGTTTTAGATGATTCAGGAGGGTTTCGACTCCAATTGCGAAAAGTTGATGCGTTTGAAGAATTTTATGAATTTGGGTTGTACTGTATTTCTGTAACGACCCGACCTGTCGTTTTGAGCCCTAGCGCGTCGTTCAGCGGTTCGAGTCCATGAGAAACTTCATTTCAGGTGTTATGACTTGTAGGTGTGGTCGGAATTAATTTCGGGAAGTTTAGAGTCAATTTGGAAAGAAAATTCTCATTTCAGAAGCCTTAAGTTGGAAGAATCGACTAAGATCTAATTTTTAAGTAAACGAACTCAGAATCAGGATTTGAAGGTTCCTGCAGGTTCGTATGATGATTTCAGACTTGAGCGTATGTTCGGATCGGGGTTTGGATGACCTGGGAGCGTTTCGAAGCATATTGTAGAAGTCAACATTTTAGAAGAAATTTCATAAGTCTGGGTTGCAGTGCATTTCGGTGATATTGATGTCCGTTTGGGATTCCGAGTCTTGGAATAGCTCCATATGATGATTCTGGATTTTGGAGCGCGATCGGAAGTGAATTCGGAGGTCTGTAGGTTATTTTGAAGTCATTTGATTAAATATAGAAATTTGAAGGTTTTTGAGAAATCCGACCGGGAGTGGAAATTTTGATATCACGGTCAGATTCCGATTCCGGAAGTTGGAGTAGGTCCGTAATGTCGAATATGACTTGTGTGCAAAATTTTAGGTCAATCAGACATGATTTGATAGGTTTCGGCATCGAATGTAGAAATTGGAAATTTTAAAGTTCATTAGGCTTGAATTGGAGCGCGATTCAAGGTTCCGGCATTCTTTGATGTGATTTAAGGCCTCGAGCAAGTCCGTGGGATGTTATGGGACTGGTTCGTGTGATTGGACGGGGTCCCGGGGCCTCGTGTGTATTTTTGGGTGATTTCGGATCATTTTGGGCTGTTTTGAAATGGATGATGCTGCTGTTTGGAGTTGTTCGCGTTCGCGGGGATTCCCTCGTGTTCGCAAAAAAGGTTTTGGCTTCAGGGACTTTGTTCTTCGCGTTCGCGAAGGGTGCCTCGTGTTTGCGAAGAAGAAAAATCTCTGTTGCGCAGGTCTGATTTCGGAGGCTCATATCTCACAATATATTAGGAATTTTGAGATGATGTAAACTGAAAGTTGTAGTCCTTTTGTGTCTAGTTTCTAGAAAAGTAAGCCATTTAGCATTTGGATATGTGTACAAAGAGTTATGGCTGGTACACTACAGGATGTCCGGGAAGATGAAGAAGAAATGTGTGAGGTTATGGGTAATGTTTATCTTCGAAATTTTTTGAAATCCAGGCACGCGGGCCCAAGGGTGAATTTTATCGACTTTTTGATGAGGGTTAAGAATTGTTATAAATTGGATTCTATTGGATATTTGAGAATATATTAATGGATTTGCGTAATTATTGGCTAGTTTTGGGGCGTTGCGCATCAATTTGAGTCATCGGACGGGCTTGGAAGTCGGTTATGAATCTTTGGAGCGAGGTAAGTCTCCTTTCTAACCTTGTGATGGGGAATTGTCCCCATAGATGAACTAATTTAATATATGTGCTACTATTTGTAGGGGCTACATACGCACAAAGTGACGAGAGTCCGTGCGTAGCTACTATTATGTTTATGTCCGGGTAGTCTAGGACCCAAAATCATGTTCTATTTGCCGTACTTGTAATATTACTGATGAAATTAAAATGTTTTAACCTTATCGAACTTGGCAAATGAAATTCTGGAAAAGATTTAAATACTATTTTCATGACCATTTAACGAGAAATTGTCATTTACTTGAGTACTTGATTTTCCCGATGTAGTCGGGGTGGATTGTTGGAATGTGCATGACTGTTTGTGACTGCTTCACAATTTATATTCTGCGAGCGGGGTGATTTCTTCCACTACTCTCATGGGAGCGGGCCATACGCCACGGCAGGTTAATAGATGCATCTATGGTTCGATCCGTTTAACCCCTCCGCAGTGCACAATTTACATTTATGTTGGTTCAGGCCGTTCGACCCTCGGCATTGCTTGCGCATGATATTACTGCATATTTGCTGTGATTTTTACCTGATTACTGGCCTGGAAATTTTATATTGTCAACTAAAATGATGAGGATTTTAAAATATTAAACGTGAAAGAAGTTTCTATTTATTGTCGCTACTTGTGAACTTGCCTATGATATCCATGCTTAGAGTCACCCTTGATTATATAAAATTGACCTCTAGCAAGTGTCAAATTCGACCTCTCGTCACTATCTCTTTGAGGTTAGGCGGGATACTTACTGAGTACACGTTATTTTCGTACTCATGCTACACTTGTTGTGCATTTTTATTGCACAGGTACATTCATAGCTAGTGGCCCTGTTTGACGCAGTGATGTGGCTGACTTGGAGACTTAGACGAGCTGCACCATCCGGAGACGACCCGCAGCCGGCAGAGTCTTCCTCAGATGTATTGTATTTATTTTAAATTTTTTGTCAAGTTTGTATTCCGGACAAGTATTGTAGTACAATGTATAATTCCTAGAAAATTTTCTCATGCACTTGTGACACCGGGTTTGGGAAATCATGGAATTTATTCCCTATTCAAATTTGTTAAGATATTATTGTTTACTCAGTGGAAGTTCGCTAATTATTATTTAATAAAATAAAAAAGGAATGACTTCGAGAATTTTAAAATAAAGATTTAATTTATTTATTAAGTGTTGGCTTGCCTAATAGTGGGGTCCGACGCCATCACGACCTTAATGGATTTTGGGTCATAACAATTTCAATTTTATCAATGCCCGTTTGGGATTCCGAGCCTAAGGGTGGCAAGTGGGCCTGTCCTGGATCGGGACCGCAAACCAAATGGTCTTTTGGGCCTAAACGGGCCTTAACCGGTTATAACCGGCACCGTGGGCCTGGTCCGATCTTTTGGGACGGTTCTTCACAAAAAAACCGCAAGACCGGATCGTTTGAGACCGGGATCGGTCTGGTCCTTGGCAGGCCCAATCGGTCAAAATTTTTTTTTTAAAAACGGACTGTTGGGCTTTGAAAAATCTGGCCGTTGGCCTTTAAAAAATAATCGTTGGCTATTTACAAAATAGCCATTTAACCTCCCAACTTTGTTTTAACCCCAAACTTTATATAATTATACTTTTCCCCCTTTTTAACTTTAATTACCTCCTCATTCTTTCATTTTTCTTACAAAATCATCAATCTATCACAATCTCTCTCTAAATTTCTTCTATAATTGCTACAATTGCTTATTTTATTACAATTTGTGAAAAAATTGTGAAGTTGGTGAATTGAAGTATTCAAGTCTTCAACGATAATCAATTTTCAACAAGTTGTTCGTTAATTCAGTAAACTCGTTCCACTCTTAAGTCTTAATATCATAGTTTTTGTTTGTTATATTTGTTTTCTATTGCTTGATTAATTAAGATGGCCTATTCCTTCAAAAATATTTCGTAAAAATAAGGAAAAATCCAAGAGTGGCGAATCTAGTGATCACTCTGTTCCTTCTCCATTTCCCCCGGCTCCCTGAAACAAGCCTCATATCCGCCCTACACCTGCTATTTTTGATATCGATAATAGTTTATTACAATTTACTGAGAGTCAATTTTGCCATAATATTGGAGCTGGTGAAGAATTAAACCATGAACTAGTGAATGCTCTTTATTCTAATCCAACTATTGATGAAAATGATGATGAGGAAACTGATTTTGATGAAACTCAACCGGATGATGATACACCCACTACTCCCGCTCCTGAAGTTAACACAACTAAGGGGGGGGGGGAGGGGGGACGGGAACTTTGGCTAGAAACATATTGATACACCCTCAAGATAAAGTTAGATATCTTCGTATGAAAGCTTTGTCCGAGGGGAAATGTATACCTACTCCTAGCCAGGCTGACCCTAGTATCGGGTCAAATCAATTTCAACCGGGAATTAATACTGTTACTGATGGTATTTTATATTATGATCCAAAATAAGATCGGGAAGAATTGGAAAAAATTGTAACCGTTATGTGCTTACCTTATAGTTTTTTTGACCCTAAATTTGTACATTATATTAGAATACTTTTTAATCCTACTTATAAAGGTTTTCCTTGCACAACCGTAAAGAGCGATATTTATAAATATAAACATGAATATGAACAATATTTGCACTATATATTTACTCATATAAATTGTCGTGTTGCATTACAACTGATATTGGTAGAAGTGGTAACGATTGTGATTATCTTATTGTTACGAGTCATTGGATTGAAGAGGGGGATAATGCAAAAGCGCATTATTGCTTATAGAATAATTAATTCACGTCACTCTGGCAGTTTATTGCTAGCATAGTTACGGATATTTGTAGATATTTTATATTAGTGATAAAATAATGTCAATTTCAATGGATAATGCTACTAGTAACACAAATGCTATATCCTTGCTTACCACTACGCTAAATACTGCATTTAGTAACAATTTTTATGTTAGATGTATTTGTCATATTTACCATTTAATTGTGGATGATGGTATGATAATTTTAAATATTGAAATTTAAAAGGTTAAAATGGCTCTTAACTGGATTTTTTATACTAACCGTAGAAGTAGACTTAGAGAATATTTTAAAAGATGCGATGAATTTGGCCTAAGAGAAAGAAAGGTTCCTAAACCTTGTCCAACTAGATGGAACATGTATGAAAGTTTGGTTGTTGCATATGGATATAGAAACCCCATAAACTCAACATTTAATGCACGTGTAAGTGATGATAATAAACACCTTATGAATGGGGATTGGGCTAATGTTAAAATGCTTGAAGACTTTTTAGAAAATTTTATATTGCTACAAATGAATTTTTTGGGCAATATTGTTTTACTATTTCTAACTGTTTAGTTTATATTGCAGAACTTGCAAATTTGTTTGCTCATTTTTCAGAGGGTGGGGAAATTTATAAACTTGCTATTTATTCTATGAGAAAAAAGTTTAAAAAAGATTTTTTCCCTATTCTCCCTATTTATGGTGTTGCTGCTTTGTTAAATCCTAGAATGAAATTAGGAGGTCCTCAATTTTGGTGTGAAACTGTTTATAATGGTTTCACACTTGAAGTTGAGGAGTTGTCTCAACTTCCGGAAGCAATCGCCTCAATTAGAATAAATGCTCAAACTATTTATAATGCTTATCAAGCTGCATTAAATCATGCTAGACCAAATTTTCCAACTCCTTCTTCTTCTGATTCTCAATCATCTAAAAGAACTGCAGGAGTAAGAGCACTTAATGCTTGGGCCGGGTTTAGGGGTTCTCAAGGTTCTAGTATTAGTGATTTTTCACAACTAAATGAGCTTGAAATTTATTTGTCACAGGGAATTGAGGAAGTGAATCCCGACGACTCCTCTAATATGTTGGAATGGTGGAAGGACAAAGAAAAACACTTTCCACTTCTTTCAAGGATGGCCCGAGATATTTTAACTATTCAGTCTTCAACAGTGGCATCAGAGAGCGTTTTCAGTCAAGCAAGACTTCAACTCGGTGATTATAGAGCGTCTATGAGGGAGAGCTTGGAAAAATAAGTACTTTTCAGGGATTAGATCTGTTCGAAAAGAAGAAATTTTGGACTTGCTGAATTACAACCATAGGTAGATGAAGCTTACGAAGAAATACTAGCTGAACTTGCGGAGGATTTTGCTTCGCCCAGAAGCGGTGATGACTAAGCTTATTTTCCGCCACCACCAACGGAAATTCCTCCAAACCTAGAAGGATTTATGAAGTTTGTAAGAGATACAATGTAACTTGTATGAACAAAAATTAGTATGTATTATGTAACTTGTATTTTGGCACATCTTGATTAATTTATTTTTCTTCTAAATGGTAGTATTAACACCTTGTTGTGCTCATTCCATAGGGGGGAGGAAGACTAAGAAAGATATTGCTATATTATTTTAATGATATAATAAAATTATAACACATTGCTTCGAATATTTCTTTAAAATATTTTTGTATTTAAATTTGAATTAAAAAATTTATGTCAAAATTTTATAATAAAATTTACAAGGAATTGTCTTAGATATTTTTATTAACATATTTTTTCTCTAATTTCTATAAAATTAAAAAAAAAGTATCTGTTTGGCCCACTTAGCCCGCGGGACGGGACGAGACAGTTTAGCCCAGGACCATTAGTTCGTGGGCCCGGTCCCGGGTCGGTTCTTACAAAAATACCACCAAGACCGGGACCGTTTGAATCGGCCCACTTAGACCCGGGACCGGCCCACTTGTCACCCTTATCCGAGCCTATAAATAGCTTTGTATGGTGATTATGGTCGTAGGAGCGCGTCTGGATGTGGATTTGGAGGTCCGTCGGTCATTTTACGGTCATTTAGCGAAAATTAAAATTCAAAGGTTTTTGGGAAGTTTGACTGCAAGTGGGCCTTTTGATATCGGGGTCGGATTCCGATTCCGGAAGTTAGAGTAGTGTTGGTTCCCCAAGTACACACAAGTATATGTGGTCGTCAAGTAATAAAGTGACTCGAAAGTCGGATGTCGAACCCATAAGGACTTAGATTGATCGTTAACTAATCAAACTAAAATCATTTAATTGTCCAAAATATTTAAGAGTGATATTTCTCCATTAATCTACTATTGCGGAAATTAAACAAGTAACAACTAATTTATCACTAATGCTAAGGTGTACGATGAGATTTTAATTCAGAGGAGATGAAAATTCCAGGGTAGTGGTTGGTTTATCAATCCTATTAAGTTCAATAATCACACTTGTTAATCCAGACTATCTATGGTTGCTAATTGACCAGATCGTTTATTGAATAGCATGTTCCCACAATACTACTTGCCTGCCCACAATATATCAACACTATATTCCTAGGGTATTGAGTCTATCATGAACATATATAATATGGTATTCAATTAAGCAAGACTTTTAGGTATATTCCTATCCTCACCGCGAAATCTTTCCCTGAGCCACGGGCTCAGAAACAAGCTTTCTATAGTTCTACTCTAATCTATACACGGCTTTCCCAAGCATAACATAGATAGTAAATAGAAATTAATTGCTGGCCAAACAATTAAGTAATTATGCACATAATTAGAGAAACAACCACATGATGATAATCCGAATTAATGAAGATGCAATTAATAAACGTTAATAATATTGTCAACCACAACCCTAGACCTCGAGTGCTTATCAACTCATGTTCGTAGTAACAATTTTCCAAGTATTTTGCATAAACAAATTACAAAAAAAAGATAAAGGAATAAAGACTCTATGATTTTCTTCTCCAAAAGTTGTTCCACGTGATATTCTTGCCTCCGGTCGCAAAACTCCTCTAAAAATGGTGTTCAATGACTATTTATATGTGTAGGGAAAAGGCCTAGACGAAACAACCAAGTCCAAAACAAAAAAGGAGACAAAATAGGCTTTTAAAATTCGAAACTCCCCCGCTAAAGGCCTCGCTCCGCGAGGCAAAACACACGCCCCCATCTCGCGTGAGCCCTAGTGTTGCAAGCTTCACAGCATGCCTCCTCTCGCTGCAGACCTCACCTCGCGAGGTGAAACACAAGAAATAAGTCCCCCGTCGCCTACTGCTTCTTTGCTGCTTCATTTCCTAACTTTGTTTCTTTGTCTTTCTTCTGTCCCAATTTTTCTTGCTTTGTCATCAAATAATAATAAGCCCCTTGTTATAGTGCATAAAATACACTTTAAATATTTACTTTGCTCCAAATTTCGTCTTCAACGTACCTACACATAAAAAAAAAATCAATTAAGCATAGATATAGTATAGTTTAGCATTAAAGCACCAAAATGTAAGGTAAGTAATGCATTAAAAATATTGAACCATAGCCAAATATCAAGTAGGTCCGTAATGTCGAATGTGACTTGTATGCAAAATTTGAGGTCAATTAGACGTGCTTTGATAGGTTTCGGCATTGAATGTAGAAGTTTGAAGTTCTAAAGTTCATTAAGGTCGAATTAGGGATGTGATTCATGATTTCGATGTTATTTGATGTGATTTGAGGCCCCGAGCAAGTTTGTGTTATGTTATGGGACTGGTTGGTGTGGTTGGACGGGGTCCCAAGAGCCTTGGATGTGTTTCGGGGTGGTTTCAGATCAATTCAGGTTGTTTTGGAACTGTCATTGCTGGTATCTTGTTTCCTTCTTTGCAAAGGGAGTTCCGTGCTCGCGAAGAAGAATTTTGTGGCTGCTATTTTTTCCTTCGCGAATGCGAGACAGAGGTCACGAACGGGAAGGGAGTGCTTGAGGAACCTACGCGAACATGAAGGATCAATCGCAAATGTGTAGAAGGAAATGGGGAGGCTTGAGGCCGTATGGCCTACGCGAGCGCGAGGAGGAGAACGCGAATGCGAAGGGACAAGGTCAACTGGCCTTCGCAAACGCGCTCAGGGGGTCGCGAACGCGAAAAAAGGTAGTACCTGGGCAGAATGTTTTTTTAAAGCGGGGTTTTGGTTCATTTCATCCATTTTCACACGACTTGGGCAATTTTTGGAGCTTTTGAAGAGGGGATTTACTCATCAAGCATGAGGTAAGTGATTTCTACTAGTTGTGAGTTACATACAAGGTTTATACATGGATTAGGCATGAAAATTTGTAGAAATTTGGGATTTTAAAGGATAACCTAGAAATTTATATTTTGTATTTTGACCACGGATTTGGGCATGAAATTGTGAATAAATCATATCTTTGAGTTCATGGTGTTATGAGTAATTTTTATCTCCCAATATTTTTGGAATTAGGGCACGTGGGCCCTGGGGTGAATTTTAGGAATTCTTCAATTTGGGTTGGAAAATCACTTTAATAGTTAGGATGTGAACTCTTGAGCATGTATTGACTATTTTATATAACATTTGACTAGCGTCGGGTCATTTGGCATCGAGTTGAGGATTTAAAGAACAATTATGGATCGAAAAGTAAGCTTCGAGATGAGGTAAGTCTCTTGTCTAACTCTGTGAGGGGGAAACTACCCCTAGGTGATATATTTGATGTGTGTAACTTGTTGCGGAAACTACGTATGCACGAGGTGACGAGAGTCTATACGTAGTTAGATTCGTGTTATTGTTCGGGTAGACTTAGGTTTACATCATGTTGTACTTGTACTATAGGGATTATCCTTGCTCGTTTAATTATTTTATTTCGCATCATAACTTGAGACTAGACATGTGTAGAGTAATGGACTTGCTATTGTAGAGTTTTTGCGAGTTTTATGATTTTCCAGGGAATAATGGTGTTCCTCTTACGGATTTCTCGTGCATTATGCATTTTGATCGAATAATTTTCCTTATAAATTATAACTCACATGTTCATTCGTGAATGGGGATCAAGGACCCATTTAAGCTTCTTATTCTAATGGGATCAGGCGGTTCGCCTCGGCAGGATTTATGTTCCACACTCTCATGGGAGCGGGCCGTTCGCCTCGGCAGTTTAATAGATGCATCTCTGGTTCGTGCCGCTCGACCCTAGGCAGTGCACAGTTTAATATTTATGTTGGATCAGATGGTACGCCTCGACATTTCTATAAAAGTATCCTCATGGAATCGTGCGTAATACATGGCAAGAAGCTGATGGTAGGCTATAATCTCATGTTTTAGTGGATTATTACATTCCAATTTACTGCATTTTAGTTGAGTTTGAGCTTTAATCTCTAGTGTTTTGCACTACTTATGTGTTTTATGCCTTGTAGGGGTGATTCCGAGCTATGTAGATGTTATGGAATGAATTCAAGTGATTTGAAGCTTTGAAGTCTTAGTAAAATCATAAGGAATTAAGCCGGGATCATGTTCGGCAATCAACTGATGATAGCTTAGAACGAACGAAGAATCAAGCAGGCATACTGCACAGTGTCCAGCAAAATATTGTTCAAAATCTAATTCAAAGGGCTAAAACTTTCATGTTTTCCGATTTTCAAATTCTCAACAGAACAGGGTGAAAGGTGCTTAGCAAGTGCGCGACCGTACATTGACCGCGCATATGGGGCAGACCAGTGTGAAAAGTGCGCGACCAAGTGCGCAGGCACACTTCCAGGTGCGCAGGCGCGCACGTCCAACTCCGAAAAAGTGTTCTATTTTGCGTGGGAGAAGGTATATTTGTTTGGGCCCGACCCTACTTGGTATATATACATGGAAAAATGGTATTTTGAGGACTTTTGGCACATCTAAGGCCTAAGGAGGCTTGAGAGAAGATGGAGAAGCCAAAGCACAAGGAATTCATCATTCAATCCTCACTAAAGACAAGAGGTTGGATCGTTTAATGTTTTTATTTATATTTGTGATGAATTACTCCATATCTATGGAGTAGTTCTCTTTAGAGATTGATGGATTTCGTGTTTTGATGATTTTTTGTGGATATTAACTCTAGTTTTTATGTATTGAAGTATTTTGGGTGTTTTAATTATTGCATCTATATTCATATTTTCATGTAATCGAGAGAGGCATAACTTGTGATGTTTTTGCATCATCTTGTTGGTAGAATCTATTAATTCTTTTTAATAATCGAAAGAGGCTAGTTGAATTATTGTATAGACCTTGTTAGGAGGATAATCGAAAGAGGTTCTTCTAAAGAACAATCCACTATGAATTCGTGCATATCTTCACCGAGCGTAAATTGGTTCATAATGTGGGGTTGAGACTTAATCGAGAGGAGTTTCTACTAAATGTTTGAACTAATAATTGAGGGAATTCGAGAGACTCACTTGAACATTAGAAGAGAATTAAATAGAGTTAAATCCCAAATAATTATCTTGCACCTATCCAATGAACCCCTATTTTCTCCCACTGATGTCTTCTTTGCTTACTTTTGTTCAATTGTCATTAGTCAATTAGATCTAGAGTCTTAGTTAATTTAGTTCTTAATTATATAAATCTCAATTTTTGATCACCTTGGATAGCAGTCAAGCTATAAACTACGAAAATACTATTTAACTCCAATCCCTGTGGATACGATATTTTATATTACTATATTCGACTACCGAGCATATTTAGTGTGTGTTTCAAGCTCGTCAAATTTTGGCGTATTTATGTATGTATGTATGTATTTATGTATGTATGTATGTATGTATGTATGTATGTATGTATGTATGTATGTATATTGGTTTTTGTTTTATTTTGTTAGTCTGAGTAGTATAGATAGAAAAAAATTGAATTTTTTTTTATAATTCTCAACTTTTCCGGATGATGGATATCATTCGACGGGTTTCTTGAGAAATTAAAGTCAAAAGAAAAATGCAAAAAGATTTTCTTTTGCAGTTAGTGTAATAATTTCTCCTTAGTTTTTCTTTGTGCCACGGTTCTTTCCAAGTGTTTTGTTTGAACCGGGTGTAGTTAGTTATTATTTTTGTTAGGTGTAGGAAACCTTGTGCTGTGATTTGAAACAGAAGCAATATCTCTTGACTTTGTTATGCCTTGAGAATAGTAAGTGCGTTAGTTGTGATGCTTAGGCTCAATTTTTGACTCTTGTGTAAGTACCTTAAACTGTATGGTCTTAAATTTTCTTAATTTCTTCGACTAGAGTGTCTTGATGATCCAATCTTGAGTGAGTAATGTGCCATGTGCGTGTGAAGTTTGGCGTATTTTGTGCATTGCATTTGATGTCTAGAACTTGCCCTGTGCGTTTGCAACACAAAATAGTAATTTTGTTCAGTCTTGGAAGTGATATAGGCATTTTTTTGACATGCCAGATATATGGTTTACCCACCAAATTGTTACATATCGTCGTGAACCCCTTTGAGCCTGCAATCCTGTTTCTTTGGAAACCACATTACAAGCCTTCCCCAATTATTTTAATTGACTATCTGTTTGAACCTTGTACCTCTACCTCTCATGAGCACTTGAATTGGTTATGAACTTTGTAAAAGTTGAAGTGTGGGGTGGTTGGTTTGGCTTTTGAGTGGACCTAATGAAATAAGGAAAAGGGTGCAATGTTTTGAAAAAAAAGAAAAAAATATAGTTATATTGTTGTGCAAAATATTCTTTGATAAGTGGTAACTCTTGATGTATTTGTGCTTAAAGAAGTTGGGAGTAATGCATATTGATGTAAAGGTGGAGTATGGTTTGACGTAAGTGTGGGGTTTTAAATGTTAAAGTGTATGTATTAAAGTGATTAGGGAGGTGTAGTCACTCTTATATCTAAGTGTATCATACCCATCCCGCAGCCTACATTACAACTAATTAAAGCCCTACTTGATCCTTGACTGAATAAGCTCAATTAGTAGAGTAGTACATTAAGGGAAAACCTATGGTTCATCTTTTGTGGCACATGAATGTACGTTTTTGAGAGTGCGTGAACTCTTTGTATCTTGAGTTCCTAATTGTTCTTGATTTTTTTTTGTTTGTGGAACTAATATCTTTTGTTGTGTGAGGGAACTTGATTCATGAAGGAAAGGTAATGTCGTTGGCCTCTGTGTTAGAGTAAGTGAGTGATTTGTAAATAATTCATGGTACTTGTGGGTCAATTCTTGAGGTGAAGATGTTACTCTATTGTGCTTAGTCTATTTTAAATATTCTTAGTGTGATGAGTTAGGAGAGTTGCTTAGTAAGGTTGTGTCAATATAAAGTGTGGTTGGATTGATCGAGGACGAGCAATGATTTAAGTGTGGGGTGTTGATTGTAGGATATAATCTCATATTGTAGTCGATTATTACATTCCAATTTACTGCACTTTAGTTGAGTTTGAGTTTTAATCGCTAGTGTTTTGCACTAATTGTGTGTTTGTAGGAGTGATTCCGAGCTATGTAGATGTTATGAATGAATTCAAGTGATTTAGAGATTTGAAGTCTCAGTAAAATCCCAAGAAATTAATCCAGGATCGTGTTCGGGGATCAACGGATAATAGTTTATAACGAACGAAGAATCGAGCAGGCATACTGTGCAGTGTCCAGTAAAATGCACAACTTTTCGCTTGAAACTCCATTTGGGCTCCACAGAATATTGTTCGAAAGATAATTCAAAGGGCTACAACTTTTATATTTTCCGGTTTTCAAATTCCCAAATAGAATAGGTGAAAAGTGCACGACAAGTTCTCGGTTGCACATTGACCGCGCATATGGGGCAGAACAATGCGAAAAATGCGTGGTCACACTTCCAGGTGCACGGCCGCGCACGTCCAACTCCGGAAAAATGTCCTATTTCGTGTAGGAGAAGGTATATTTATTTGTTTCCGACCCTACTTGGTATATATACATGGAAAATGGTATTTTGAAGACTTTTGACAAATCTAAGACCTAAGGAGGCTAAAGAGAAGTTGGAGAAGCCAAAGCACGAGAAATTCATCATTCAATCCTCACTCAAGACAAGAGTTTGGATCGTTTAATGCTTTCCTTTATATTTGTCATGAATTACACAATATCTATGGAGTAGTTCTCTTTAGGGATTGATGGATTTGGGGTTTTGATTATTGTTTGTGGATATTAACTCTAGTTTTTATGTATTGAATTATTTTGGGTGTTTTAAATATTGCATCTATGTTCACGTTTTCATATAATCGAGAGAGGCATAACTTGTGATGTTTTTGCATCATCTTGTTGGTTGACTTCATTGATTCTTCTTAGTAATCGAAAGAGTCTAGTTGAGTTATTGTTTAGACCTAGTTAAGAGGATAATCTAAAGAGGTTCTCCTAAAGACCAATCAAATACGAATTCGTGCATATCTTCACCGAGAGTAAATTGGTTCATATTGTGAGGTTGAGACTTAATCGAGAGAGGAGTTTCTACTAAAAGTTTGTACTAATAATTGTGTGAATTCGAGAGACTCACTTAAACATTAGAAGAGAATTAACTAGAGTTAAATCCTAGAAAATTATCTTGCACCTATCCAATCAATCCCTATTTTCTCCCACTGACATCTTATTTGCTTACTTTTGTTCAATTGTCATTAGTCAATTAGATCTAGAGTCTTAGTTAATTTTATTTCTTAATTTTATAAGTCTCAATTTTTGATCATCTTGGATAGCAATCGAGCTATAAACTATGAAAATACTATTTAACTCCAATCCTTGTGGATACGATATTTTATATTACTATATTCGACTAGCGAGTATATTTAGTGTGTGTTTCAAGCTCGCCAGAAGGCAGAGTATAGTGAGTCTTTCCCTGATTCAAATTATAACAACCTATTTGGTGAGGTCCATTATACATACATATATATATATATATATATATATATATATATATATATATATATATATATATATATATATATATATATATATATATATATATATATATATATGCTCCGGTTGAGGAGGAATTTTCCAATTAAGAGCTTGAGTTTATTGTATGGAGGATAATTATACCACATATTTACACTTTTTTATTTCATTTATTTAATCTGCCTCATATATGTTCATCTCCTTAATATACCTAAATGGACCACTAGTGAGTATCGATGTTGACCCCTCGTCACTACTCCTCCGGGGTTATGCTAAATACTTATTGGGTACAAGTGGATTTACGTACTCATACTACAATTGCTGCAAAGTTTTGTACAAGTACTTTTATGTCTGATGGTCCTTTGGGGCACGGAGACACGGATGATGCAGGGACTTGCCACGAGCTGCATTTCAGGTTGCGATCCGTAGCCAGTAGAGTCTCCTCCAGAGTTATTTGGAATTTTTCCTGTCTAATTTGTATTCCGTACATATGCTGTATTTTATTTACTTCCTAGTTGATGCTCATGCACTCGTGATACCGGTTTTGGGGGTACTTATGAGTTCAATATTGTAGTTGAGAAAATATTATCATTTACTCTGTATATTTAATTTATGATTATTTAGTTGAAGGAAAGTTATGATTTTAAAATACCAAAATGAATAATCGAGTTAATCAATTGTTGTTGGCTTGCTTAATAGCGGTGTGAGGCATCATCACGGCCATTAATGGATTTTGGGTCGTGACATTAGCGTTCGCTGCTCCCCATTCCCCCCAATTCTTTTGACATTTGATTTTATTATAGGGAATTGTGACGACCCGACCAGTCGTCTCGAGATTCGTAGCCTCGTTTCCCCATTTTCTGTGTCAATTGTGTTCTACAACTGTTATATGACTTACCGGGTTAGTTTTTCGAGTCCGGAGTGATGTCAGAGTGAATTGAGACACTTAGTCTCTTAATTGGAAGCATAAGTTGGAAAAAGTCGACCAGATGTCGACTTATGTGTAGACGACATCGGATTTAAATTTTGATTGTTCTGTTAGCTCTATTAAGTGATTTTGGACTTAGTGGAACGTCCGGACTGTGATTTGAAAGGTCGTAGTAGAAATAGGCTTGAATTGGCGGAAGTTAGAATTTTGACGAATTTGACCGAGAGTGGAATTTTTGATATCGGGGTCGGATTAGATTTTCAAAAGTTGTAGTAGGTTCATGGTGTCATTAATGACTTGTGTTCAAAATTTTGAGGTAAATCGGACGTGGTTTGATAGATTTCGGCGTCGTTTGTGGAATTTGCAAGTTTAGAAGTTCATTAGGCTTGAATCCGGGTGTAATCCGTATATTTTATGTTGTTTGGGGTTATTTGAGGGTTTGACTAAGTTCGTATTGGGTTATAAGGCTTGTTGGTATGTTTGGTTGAGGTGACGAGGGCCTCGGATGTGTTTCAAATGCATAAAAGAGTGAAACTGTGACTTAGGCAATTGCTGGGTTTCGGGTGTTTCGCACATGCGATGGGGAGACCACAGTTGTGGACTCGAACATGCGGAAGGGAAGGCACAAATCTGGTTTGGTCAACTTGGTATGTGAGAGAAAGTGCGAGAAGGAGTGCCACATCTGCGCATGCGTAGATGCGGAAGTTGTATAGCAGAAGCGTAAGGGACAGCATAAGCTGACAAGGGCCCGCAGGTGCGCACACGCAGGTGCGACCACCTGATCGTAGAAGAGGAAATCGTGATTTTAAGTGGAATCCGCACCTGTGATAGATGTTCCACAGGTGCAGCATCGCAGATGCGAAAGTGGATCTGCAGATGTAGAAAGCCTGGGCAGAACATATAAATACAGGACTTCGAGATTTTTCACCATTTTCACTATTTTGAACTCGGATTTTGGAGGATTTTGAGAAGTATTTTTAAGTGAATACTGAGGTAAGATCCTTGTGTCCATTTATCTTCAATAATGATGTTTCCCCACTGAATTCACACCTAGTTGGTGAGTTTTGGAGGTGAAATTTGGGGGTTTAGGGATAGAGAATTAGAGAGTGAAGTTGGGGGATTTGGATGACCAGATGTGTCGGATTTTGATATATTTAGTATGGTTAGACTCGTGAGTGAATGGGCTTTCGAGTTTTGGTGACTTTTGTCGGATTTCGAGACGTGGTCTTAGGAGCCAATTTCGGATTTTGGCTTATAATTTCGTGTTTTTCTTATGGGATTCATTCGTTTAGCCTCAGGACAAAGGCATTCCGGAGTAGGATTTTACATGGTTTGAGGTAAGTAACAGTCTTAAATCTGGTCCTGAGGGTATGAAACTCCGGATTTTGGTATGCTGTGATTATTTTGGAGGTGACTCACATGCTAGGTGACGGGCGTGTGGGCGTGCACCATGGGGGATTATTACTTGGTCCCTCCCGTGAGACTGTAAAGTCGAATAACTTATTGTTAATTACATGTTCCCTCTGTCTTCTAGAAATTCGACTGCCATTCATGTTAGAAACCATGCTTAGGCCATATGATATCACTGTTGGGACCTGTAACGGTTCGTGTACTTGTTGAATTAGCTGCTATTTGTTGTATTTTACTCAGTCACAGTTTTACTTGCGAATCATATCTCCGTCACCTCTTGTTTCGTTGTTGATACTTGTTATTAACTCTTTTTGGTATGATTTGGATGATTTCTGAGAGCCTGAGAGACTAGAGAGGTTAGTGACTGAGATAGGGCCTGAGTTTCGAGCTGTGAGCTATGTGATTGTATATGGATCGGGTTGCATGCCGCAATGAGCCTGGGGGATGAATGTATATGGATCGGGTTGCACACTGCAACGAGCCTCATGGATACTTATGTATTATGGATCGGGTTGCATGCCACAACGAGCCTTATGACTACTTATATGAACGAGCCTTATGGCTACTTATATGATCGGATTGGGATGCACGCCGCAACGATATAGCGCTTGGGCTGAAGGAGCCCCTCCGGAGTCTGTACACCCCCAGTGAGCATAGGTGTGAGTATTGAGGGTTGAGAGCCGAATGGTTGAGCTATTGAGAGCTTGAGTCTCTTACCCTAAGAGGTTGCATTTGTTTCATTTGTTGCTGCACTTAGCTGAATTATGTCATTGTTCTGAACTTTTGGAAAATATTATATCCGGTTTTACCTGAACTTAGTAAATGTGCAACTAGCTTGACTTAAATTGCCGGAATAGAATCGTGTCTACTTTCATTGCTGAAATTACTGAAATGAACTATAATTGTATGGCTCGTCACTACTTCTCAGTTCCTTATTTATTATTGTTACTTACTGAGTTGGTTGTACTCACGCTACACCCTAAACTTCATGTGCATATCCAGGTGTTTCCAGTCACGGAGGACGTTGATCTCGTGCGTGGTTGAGTATCGGAGATTCACGAGGTAGCTGCCGACATTGGCTGTCCTTATCTCTCCTTCCTTGTTATCTTTCTTTTCTATATTGCTATTTTTGACACAAACCCTTGTAGACTCTGTTTCCTAGACTGGTTGTTTAGATGCTCATGACTTGGTGACACCCTGATGTTTGGGGTTATTTTTCCGCGTTGTATTTTGAGTTCAACTCTTGTTTTAATGAAAACTCTATCATGTAAAAGCTTTTCGGCTTATCTTTTGTGAAACATTTGAAGTATTTTGAAAATCGGCTTGCCTAGTATCATCTATAGGCACCATCACGACAAGTTAGAGTTTTGGTTCGTGACAAGTTGGTATCCGAGCCTAGGTTTTTCACGCCCCGAACCTGGGGGGAGAGATCGGCACTCGATGCCCTTCTGTACCAACTGGCAACTAAGGGACTCTGAACATATAATGTCATACTTTGGCCATGGTCCACATTGCTAGAAAATTTGCGAACGTTGACTAAACATAAATATAAAGCTGGGCCAACAAGGCCGGCATAACTACTACAGCTGGCAAACCAACAAAATATACATACACGGCTTACAAACCCAACGTACTGCACTAACTGATTGGATATGTCTACAAGCTTCTACTGATGGATTTACTGTGTTCGGAACAGGGCTTAGACCTATCCATAACATATATATACCTATATATACAAGATGTACATAAAATTCTAGACCCGGCAACTCTGAAGGACGCAAAGCCTATCGATCAAGCTGAACTCGGGCAACACCTACTAAGAAGGTCTAATCGTCTGTCTGTCTGAACCTGCACGCATGAAATGCAGCGTCCCCGAAAAAAGGGACGTCAGTACGAAATAATGTACCGAGTCTGTAAGGGAACATATTAACTGTAAGCTGAAACTGAACTGATAATATAATAACTGAAAGTAATTGAGAGTCAAAGATAATTTGAAGATATGCTTACCTGTTGATACTGACTCAACTCTCTCAATATAGTAAGTAAAATAGTTGTCCGGCCTTACATGGCTCGGTATATATAACTGCTCTGCCGTAGTAGGCTCGCTCATAGGTGCTCGGCCATACTAGGCTCTGTATCTCGGCTATGCTAGAGCTCGACCATAGTAGGCTCGGTATATAACTTACCATCTGATATGAGGTTGTCCAATAGGAGCCTGCCACCAATTATAGCTCTATGGTGGTGAAAATACTATAATATTGTGTGTGTGTGTGTATATATATATATATATGTGTGTGTGTGTGTGTGTGTGTGTGTGTGTGTATGTTTAGAACATCTTCTCTCTTGACTGGAAGGAGATAATACTCAATTGAATATAAAGTCTCGATAAGGAAGAATACTGTAACTTATAAGACTAGGATAATGTATATAAATTCGGGGTATGCACTTCTCTTCATTCCTCGTTATCAAATACATGTAATCACGAGATCATGCCAAGTCACGTTGATAACATTTTGAATGAGTTGCTGAAGCTTCCTAGTCATTGTAGAGATTAAAAAAAAATGAATTAAAAAGGTTTTCTTAACCTTTGGGAGTGGGCCCTACGTTGTGGATTAGTTGGCCACCCAAATCTCTTAAAATGCCACCTAGAAGAATGATTTAAGAGTCATATGTTGTGACTTTGTGGGCTGCCACATTAGTCCTTATCCAATATCATCCACTTAATTCTTTAATTAACTTGTTAGTCTCCCATTAATTAATAATTAATCAATTACCCACATAATTAAGAATTATCTCAAATTACTTAAAATACTACACACTTTTAACATATCTTATACACTTTACTATCATGCTCATGTGGTACCTTGTATGTTATTAGTCCATAAATACCCGGTATTATAGCTCAGACTGTATTTTATCCCAAATTGCCAAACTTTGACGAAACATATTTTTTTCGATTTGCTTACCCTCTCACCTTCATGAATGTACTTATCACTGGTTTGAAATAGCATAATACTTATAATCTCAAAATAATTTCGTTCCCGAACTTATGTCAATTAGCTTATGACGAAACTTTAACGTACGAAAATGAGGAATGTAAAATCCCATTTTTGAGCTTTCATCAATTTACTTATGGTGTACTTTCACGTATGAAAACATGGGGTGTAACATCGTTCTCCCCTTTTGAACATTCGTCCTCGAATG
Organism: Nicotiana knightiana; assembly: GCA_005239525.1. Lineage (NCBI taxonomy): Eukaryota > Viridiplantae > Streptophyta > Magnoliopsida > Solanales > Solanaceae > Nicotiana > Nicotiana knightiana. The sequence continues at coordinate 4,684 of ML384070.1, read as the reverse complement.
TTGATTGATGCACTTATCATTATCATAACCTATAGCTCTTGCGAATACTTTAGTACTCTCCTTTCCACCCAGGCAACTGTTCTGTGAATAAATAAAAAGGCTGGGGAATTCCCCCTTTAGTCCTCTTTCTCACACCACGACTTTTGGTCGGAATTCTTTCAATCTCGTAAATATTGCTACCTTCTATCATGCAGCATGTACCACTTTTTCCTTGTATGTGCGCCTATGAGACTTTTCCCTTCAGCTTTTTCCTCCAGTTTTTAGCCAATCTTTCGGCCTCACTATGTAAATATATACAGAGCTTGACAAGATGTCTCTATGGGCATCTATAGGTATACTGAAGTTCTTCACTTAGTAGTTTGTCGAACTTAGGAATATTGCTATATGTTATTTCATAGGTCAGGTTATCTATTTGCATGACTTTACTACATTTAAGTAGGTCATAATATACCATAATTCTTACCTCTATTTATCGTTACTGAGGTCTGCTACCAAACTCCAGGTTACATTTGTTGCTTATCCCATGTGTATAAATCTATGTCCTTTAATGTTTTCTTATTATTGTTCCTCTTAAGAATGATGGGCTAATCTCACCTCATACTTTGTGACTTTTTTCCATCCATTGTTGATTCACCTTAATGTTTAGCTATCATCTATCACTCATAACTTGACCTTTTATGTAATACTGCCGCTAGGTCTCACGTCTCACCGGGGAACATCTGAAATGATTATACTTATCTACTCGGGGAGACACCATGATTTCATAACCGTATTTCATAGCATCCCAATGTGATTCACCTTACGTGGGTATTTTAATCCTGTACAATTCATGAAATTTCCCTTTTTTGTTTCTTCACATCATTATTCAACCGAAGGCCCAAACGTCATCCTTCATTTATCACAATTACACCTTCATTCTACTACCAGGGTAGCATTCCATCTCTTCTAAATGCTACTAGTCTTTGACTCCATTGAGTTCATTCAGGTTATACTGAGCTTTCTATAACTTAGAGAAACCATTATCTCTCTTGTTTTCATGAGCTTAATCCTGAGGAATTATCCTTAGATCAGGTTAGCACTTATGTTGCTTCATGCATTTCTTGTCACCTCCTCACTCTCCCTTTCTTATCCTTACCCCTGTCATAAACCTTGTCGCTTTACTATACTTTAACTTGCGACCTACACATATTTATTTATATTACTCGCAACCTTCCTTCAACTTGCTTGCACCATAGATTTCCTTATGTCATTCTGGAACATCAAGAGAGACATCACATCGTCTCTAACTCTTGTTTACTCTCTTAATTAGACTCCTCGATACCTAGAAACCATAAGATGGAAGACGTGCCACTGCCGACGCCACTATCATTCTTGGATACTGAATCCCCGCGCTTCTAGCCTTCTATCCAAAGTATGGACTATTCACAACCTTCTGCATTTGAGTATCTCGTACATTGTTCACCTTACCTTACTTACCTTAAAATGTTGCATAACATTTTGTATCTCTTTCATGACCTTCCTTCCACATAGGTATAACTCATATCCACAACTTGAAGCTCTATTATAATACTTGCACCTCTTGTGCATACATAATCCAGTGGGATATTCATACTGACTTCTTATGAGGCTGGTATCTCTAACTGGATTTATCATAGAGCCATTATAGAATATGGCTACTGTACTATTTCTCTTGTACCTCTGATATTAAGAGTGATTATGCAATGTTCTCAATCACGAGGTCTCTAATTTTCTAGGCCCAATAATCAGACTCTTGATTTACTTAGTTAATGTAATCCTTTAGTTTCCTCTTCCTTCTGATCAGCCTTCATGTAGGCTTAAGATATCTTCCAATCTGCGGCTCCTGGTATTAGTTATTACTTTAGCCTTTCATGGGCACTATAGAATATCCATGATACAATCTTCTAACAATGCAATCCTTTGTCTATGACCTGGACTCAATTGTTTCTTTTAACGTATACCGAAACCTTCTACGCCTGTATGATTGTCAATATATATGCTGCATGGATAATTTTCCGAACTCTTAAGTACGTTCATAACGTAACCAACTCTGGATCATTGATCGAATAATTCCTTTCGTTCCTTCTCAACTTTCTTTAAACGTAAGCTATTACTTTTCCTGGTCTTTCTGCCCCTTGTTACGTGTATCTTAGCTTATCTTAGTGCCCACACATATTGGAATTTCATATAACTCATATGATCTTGAATATCACTTTTGATTTTTCTCCCCATTCATTAGCCACGGTAGGTGCAACCTTCTTATGCAGTGCATACAATGTTGTTATGAAACTATTGTTACATGACTGTTTCCTCTTTAGGTCACTGTGCTTAGGTTGAAGCCTTCTTCCTTATTTCCTCAGCTAGTCTTTCGTTGTAGTACTTAGGGAGGACCCTTTGATTCTTGCAAGGTTGCGAGCTTATTACATTGTTTATCCGACAGAATTTTTGGTGTTCTTTCTTACTTGTAATTATCCTTACTTACTTACCTTCATGCCCTTGTGGTTGTAGGGTTGCTTCTGAACTGATACTTTGATTGTCTTCCCAGTGGAACTCTCTTTCATTCCCGTAATACTCATACGGTACCTTTACTACCTCAACTCCTATCTTAATATTTCTCAAGGTGTCATATCTGCGAGACTGAATGCCTCATGTTAGGGTTCACTATGTTTGTCTTGCACGATCTGTTGATTTTTCTGTATCCTCCTGTCTAGCCATAACTAGGATTTTCCTGAATCAACTACTGACTACTCGTTGGCCCATTCTCATATCAGTATTTCTCGTAATCATTCTTGAGTTATTTATTTTGTCTTAACTTACCTCTCGCACAGGCTCCTTATTTATCGAAACCATCCCTGGCCGGAACCCTTACTTCCTCTCCTTGACTTCGTGCTTGCATAATGTTCTGGAGTCGTAGCATATCCGTAGGATTTGAATAAGTGCAATCTTATTCCTTTCTCATTCTTTTTTTTATCTCATTCTTCCTTTACCATTCCATAGTTACTAGAATCACTTAGTTCTGACTTAATGTCACATCACTCCATATTCCCCTCTTTAGGGGAGTACTAAGATTTAGTGCTACGATGATCTACATATAGATGTTTTACCTATTCATCTTTGGAGTCTTTTCACATCATCGATGACCCTTACTTGCCTTGCGGTAATCTTTCTGTATCAAGGATAATAAAATTCCTTACTCGCGAGAGTGTGATGCGAGGCTAGAATTCATGGTTTAGTATGTTATATGCCTTACATTTTATGTGCGTTAATGATAAAAAAAAACACTTTTTATGTGCTTAGTGGAGTTTATTTCATGTGTAGGTGAAGTGTAGATGGAAGCGGATCTAAAGGGATGCAAATAAGTCGAAAATACGCTTAAGGGTCGAAGAGGAAACACCCGGGCGATAGCCGGGCGTTTGGCCCCTAAAGCCAGGCATCCCTTGGCGTTAGGGGGGCGTTTGGCCCCTAAAGCCAGGCATCCCCTGGCGTTAGGGAGCTTTAGAGCCCAAACGCCAGGCCTGCCTTGCCTTAAGGGGGCGTTTGAGCCCAAACGCCCGGGGTCCCAGGTTCGGTATTCCGAGTTTTGACGAGTTTAAGTGTTTCCCGGTTGGAATAGAAATCTCCTACATGTTTAGGGTCTGTCTAAAACATATAAATAGACCCCTAAAACACAACTTGCGGGGATTCTAAAGGCATACAAAGGATTCAAAGAGAGAAAACCATTGAAGTGACAAAACATTGATTTTTACATCTTTTATTCATTACTTTGTAGTTCAATTATGCAATTTCTTTTGGGTTTGATTCTTATGAACATGAGTAGCTAAATTATTTAATCTAGGGTTTTGCTAGAACCCGTTGGGGATGAGTTTGTTGTGATATTAATATAGTTTGGTTGATTAATCTTATTTGTTCAACTACGTTCTTGTTGTAGTTGATTGAAAGGGCCCTCAATTAGTTGATCCTATTTATTATGTATCTACATGAGAGAGAGTTCATATTTAGGTAGTTGTTTGAACAACACCACTCCCAGAGTATAGACAAAAGNAAGTTCACCAACGGGGGAAACCATAACCTTAGACCTTTATTATCATTGTTTACAACACATTGTTAGTAATTGCTAGTTATTATTATTGTCAGTAGCATTAGTAAAACATCACCAATTTATATTAAAAAGTCTTGAGAGAATTGATTGAGTAAAATTTGCGTATTCTAAAGACTTGATTGATAGGTAAATTCCCTGTGGGATCGACTCTGGGCAATATACCCCGGATTATATTAGCAACGTCCGTTTAGTCTTTTATTAGACATAGTTGAGGGTGATCAAATTTTGGCGCCGTTGCCGGGGAATTAACAATATTATCAATTGAGTTGGAAGNCCGGACCAACCGGAAAAGCAAACATCAACCACAAATTGAACAAATTGAAACAGATATGGAAGATGCACATAACCGAAACAATCATGGGGATGATGTGGTAGACCCAATCGCTCAAATAGGGGCAGAGGCTCCTTTATATGACTAGGCACAACCCACAGTTGAGAATTTGGCCACAACGATACTGGTTCCTCAGATACAGGCCGAGTCCTTTCAGATACAAATAATATGCAGCACCTATTGCAGAACAAAGGGCTATTCTCAGGGTCATACATTGAAGATCCCCAGCAGCACTT
>ML384069.1:21935-51059 GCA_005239525.1 Nicotiana knightiana | reverse complement strand
TTCAGCTAGAGGGCAGGGCCCGCAGATGGTGGCAGTCCTACATTCTTGGCAGACCGGCAGATTTTTCTCCCCTCACTTAAGCAATTTACTCAGTTATTGCTAGACAGATACATTCCACCCTCTAAGAGGGAAGAGCTGCGGTATCAGTTTGAGCAACTGAAGCGGGGGTAGATGTCAGTGACCGACTACGAGGTTAGGTTTTCTGAGTTGTCTCGTCATGCACTCATGATACTTCCTACTGGCACAGAAAGAGTGCGGAGATTTTTAGATGGGTTGCATCCAGTTATTAGGGCCAACATGGCCCGAGAGGTGGAGATGGGGACTCCTTATCAGCTTGTGGTAGATATTTATCGCAGGATCGAGGGTCATCGGTCGAGGAGCAGAGAGCAGGTGCAGCAGGATAAGAGAGCTAGATTTTCTAGGGATTTCCGAGGTGCTCCAGCTAAGGGCAGAGGTCAATTTGGTAAGGGCCAGCCTAGTAGGTCCCCATATTCAGCACCCCCACCACCTCCACGAGGTGTTCCAACGAGGCCTTATTTCAGCGCCATGCCGGAGAGTTATTACCGCCTGCCAGCTATTCAGGGTTTCTCCGGCGGGTATTCTGGTCATCAGGGGTCTTCCAACCCTTACTTCAGTGTGATGCTCGAGATTTCACATCGCCCTCCAACCATTCAGGGTTCTTCTTCAAGGAAGCAGGCCATGGTGTTGGGAGGTTGTTATGAGTGTGGGGATCCAGGTCACATGAAGAGGCACTGTCCCAGGCTTTAGGGCAAGGCAGTGCAGCAGGGTCACCAGCCTATGAGATCAGCACCAGCGGTTCAGCCACCCAGAGGTAGAGGACATGCTAGTAGGGGTCATCCCAGAGGTGGAGGCCAGGTAGGGGGAGCCCAGTTAGCTCATGTTTATTCCGGTGGAGGTGAGTCATCCGGCGCTCCAGCCAGATTCTATGCTATTCCGGCCAGATTAGATGCACTGGCCTCAGATGCTGTGATCACAGGTATTATTTTAGTATGCGGTAGAGATGCATCAGTATTATTCGATCCAGGGTCCACTTATTCATATGTATCAGCCTTATTTTCTCGTTTCCCTGGACAATCCTTATGAGTCCTTGGGTAGTGATGTTTATGTGTCCACTCCCGTGGGTGATTCTGTGGTTGTGGACCAAATTTATCAGTCTTGTGTGGTTACATTCTGTGGGTTCGAGACCAGAACGAACCTCCTGTTGCTTGATATGGTTGATTTTGAGGTCATCTTGGGCATGGATTGGCTATCTCCCTATCATGCCATTCTAGATTTCCATGCCAAGACTGTTACTCTAGCCATGCCCGAATTGTCGATATTGGAGTGGAGAGGTTCCTCAGTTAGTGCCACTAGTCGGGTTATTTCTTTCCTGAAGGCTCAACATATGGTCGAGAAGGGTTGTTTGTCTTATCTTGCGTATGTGCGGGACACCACCACCGAGTATTCAACGATTGATTCAGTGCCAGTAGTTTGAGAGTTTGATGATGTATTCCCTTCAGACCTTCTAGGCATGCCACCGGATCGTGACATTGATTTTTGCATTGACTTAGCTCCAGGCACCCAGCCTATATCTATTCCCCCGTACCGTATGAATCCAAAGGAATTGAGGGAATTGAAAGAACATCTTGAGGAGTTATTGGCTAAGGGGTTTATCAGACCGAGTGTATCGACTTGGGGTGCTATGCGGATGTGTATTGACTACTTCCAGTTGAACAAGGTCACCATCAAGAACAAGTACCCATTGCCGCGTATCGATGATTTGTTTGACCAATTGCAGAGTGCTAGGGTGTTTTCTAAGATTGAGTTGAGATCGGGGTACCATCAGCTGAAGATTTGGGACTTGGATGTTCTGAAGACGGCCTTTCGTACGAGATATGGTCATTATGAGTTCCTGGTGATGTCCATTGGCTTGACTAATGCACCAGCAGCATTTACGGACTTGATGAATAGTGTGTTAGGCCTTATATTGATTTTTTTTATCATCGTCTTCATTGATGACATTTTGATTTACTCATGTAGCCTGGGGGAGCACGAGCAGCATTTGAGAGTTGTGCTCCAGACTTTGCGAGAACAGAAGCTGTATGCTAAGTTCTCCAAATGTGAGTTTTGGTTGGATTCTGTGGCATTTTTGGGGCATGTGGTATCCTGAGAGGGTATCAAGGTTGATCCTAAGAATATTGAGGAAGTTCAGAGTTGGCCACGCCCTACTTCAGCTATAGAGATCAGGAGCTTCTTGGGTCTAGCAGGTTATTATCGCCGATTTGTGGAGGGTTTTTCATCCATTACAGCTCCTCTAACTATATTGTCTCAGAAGAATGCCCCATTCCGATGGTCCAAAAATTATGAGGCAAGCTTTCAGAAGCTCAGGACAACATTGACCTCAGCACCAGTTCTAGTGTTGCCTTCCGGTTCTGGAATGTATACAGTTTATTGTGATGCTTCACGCGTTGGTTTGGGTTGTGAGTTGATGTAGGAGGGGCGAGTTATTTCATATTCTTCATGACAGCTGAAGGTTCATGAGAAGAATTACCTTTTGCACGATCTGGAGTTGGCGGCGATTGTTCATGCTCTTAAGATTTGGAGGCACTACTTGTATGGGGTGCCTTTTGAAGTTTATACAGATCACCGCAGCTTGCAGCACTTGTTCAAGCAAAGGGATCTTAATTTGAGGCAACGTAGGTGGATTGAGTTGCTGAAGGATTATGACATCACCATTCTTTATCATCCAGGCAAGGCAAACGTGGTTGTAGATGCCTTAAGCAGGAAGGCAGAGAGTATGGGTAGTTTGGCTTTCATTTCAGCAGAGGAGAGACCTCTAGCTTTTGACATTCAGTCCTTGGCTAATCGCCTGGTGAGGTTGGACCTTTCAGAGCCCAGCTGAGTTCTCGCATGTGTGTTGGCTCAGTCTTCATTATTGGGGGAAATCAAGACTTGGCAGTATGATGATCTGCACTTGGTGGCTCTCCGGGAGACAATGGTACAAGGTGGTGCCAAGGAGGTTTTTATTGGTGAGGATGGTGTTCTGAGACTTCAGGGTCTCTTATGAGTCCCCAGTGTTGATGGCCTGAGGGAGAGGATTCTAGAGGAGGCTCATAGTTCATGGTATTCTATTCATCCTAGTGCTACAAAGATGTATCGTGATTTGCGGCAGTATATGGTGGAGGCGGATGAAGAAAGACATACTGGAGTATATGGCTAGGTGTCTAAATTTCCAGCATGTTAAGTATGAGCACCAGCCAGAAGGCTTACTTCAGCAGATGCCTATACCCGAGTGGAAATGGGAGCGCATCACTATGGACTTCGTAGTTGGATTGCCTCGGACTTTGCGGAAGGTTGATGCGGTTTGGGTCATTGTAGATAGGTTGACCAAGTCGGCACATTTCATTCTAGTATCTACTACTTATACTTCTGAGAGGTTGGCCCAGATCTACATTCTGGAGATAGTTCGGTTGCACGGTGTGCCTGTGTCCATTGTATCAAATCGAGGTCCTCAGCTCACCTTGCACTTCTGGAGAGCCGTATAGAGTGATTTAGGCACCCGGGTAGAGCTCAGCACAACATTCCACCCTCAGACCGGCGGGCAGTCAGTGCGAACAGTTCAGATATTGGATGACATGCTCAAGGCATGTGTGATTGACTTTAGAGGACAGTGGGACCAGTTGTTGCCTTTGGCCGAGTTTGCTTATAATAATAGTTATTATTCCAGCATTGAGATTGCTCCATTTGAGGCCTTATGGTCGGCGATGTCGTTCTCCCATCGGGTGGTTTGAGCCTAGCGAGGCTAAGCTATATGGAACCGATCTAGTGAAAGATGCTTTGGAGAAGGTGAAGTTTATTCAGGAGAGACTTCGCACAGCACAATCCAGACAGAAGAGTTTTGCGGATCAGAAGGCGCATGATGTATCCGTTATGGAGGGCGAGAAGCTTCTGTTGAAGGTCTCGCCGATGAAGGGTATTATGAGGTTTTGGAAGAAAGTCAAGATGAGCCCAAAGTTTATAAGACCATTTGAGGTGTTGAGACGAGTTGGGGTGGTTGCTTATGAGCTTGCTTTACATCCCAGTTTATCAGGGGTTCATCCGGTCTTTCATGTGTCCATGCTCCAGAGATACCACGCTGACTTCTCTCACGTGATAGATTTCAGCACCATTCAGTTGGATGAGAGGTTGGGCTACGAGGAGGAGCCAATTGCTATTATTGACAGGCAGGATCGCAAGTTGAGGTCCAAGAGGGTTTTCGCCGTAAAGGCCCAATGGAAGGGCCAACCAGTTGAGGAGGCGACTTGGGAGTCCGAGGAGGACATGTGGAGTAGACATCCACACTTATTCAGCACTCCATGTATGATTCTAGACCTGTTCGAGGACGAACGTTTGTTAAGAGGTGGAGAATGTAATGACCCGATCGGTCGTTTCGTGTTCTAGAACCCCGTGCCTCTAAATGAGACTTCCCGTAGTTGCTTTTACTGATTTATGACTTGCGGGTACGGGTGATTCGAGGTTTTGAGGAGTTTGAGTGGTATAGGAACGCTTTGTTCCTTAAGGATGGCCTTTAAGGCAAAGTTTGACTTCGGTCAACATTTTTAATAAACGACCCCGAGATCGAGATTCAAAGGTTCCAGTAGGTTCGTATGATGATTTTGGACTTGGGCGTGTGATCGGAACAGGTTTTGGATGATCCGGGGGCGTTTCGGCGCCTAATAATAAATTAAGGTTTCCTTAAGTTCAAACTTGAGGTTTGGAACGTGTTTTTGTGTTATCGAGATCCAAACAGAATTCCGAGATCGGGGAATAGTTCTGTTATATTATTTATGACTTGCTCGCAAAATTTGGTGTCATTCCGAGTAGTATAGGTAGGTTCGGCGTATTGAAAGCGAATTCAAGAACTTAAAGTTCTTAAGTTTAATCCAATAGGTTTTGGGGTAATATTTGTATTTAGCGTTGTTTCGGACGTTCTGAAGGCTTGAGTGAGTTCGTATTGTGATTTAGGACTTATTGGTATATTTGGACGGGTTCTTAGGTGGGCCACGATGCCTTTCAGGCATCAAACGAGGCAAAAACCAGCCTTAAATGACTGTTGGCGACTCCTGAGGGAGCCTCCCATTTTCGTAGATGCGGACTCCTTTTCGCAGAAGCGGAGCCGCAGGTGCCAAGCCAGGCCCCCTTCCTTTTTTTCGTAGATGAGAGACCGCAGGTGCGGTCCTAGAGCCGCAGGTGCGAAAAGCCTGTAGGCACTGAGCTTTGTTTTAAATACGGGACTTAGCCATTTTTGAACAATATTCTTCATCTTTGGGCGATTTTGAGAGTATGCAAGGAAGGTATTCGACCTAGCTACTGTAAGATAAGTAATTCCTACTATAAATTTAGCTTAATACTTGAATTCTTAGGTATATTAACACATCAAATTAGTGGAAATCATGTGTTTAGAGTAAAACCTAGGTTTTTGACAAAACTGGGAAATTACCAAGAAATTTATTAAGAATCATACAAAAACTATATAATATTGATCCTTAGGCCATGGGTGATAGTTTACTTCAAAAATTTCCGGAATCCGAGCATGTGGGCCCAGAGGTGTATATTAGGATTTTCCCCAATTTAGGTTGAAATGATCATTTAAGTAGGAGAATTAAGGACTTTGGAGTATAGACTGATTTTTTAATGCAATATTTGACTAGTTTCGAGTCCTTGGGCGACGAATTTGGAGTTTCGGGCGCATTCTTGACCCGGGAAGTAGACTTGACGCGAGGTAAGTCTCCTTTCTAATCTTGTAAGAGGAAATTTTCCCCATAGGTGAATTAAATAATTATATGCTATTGTTTGTGGGTGACTACATACGTGCGAGGTGACGAGAGTCCGTGCGTAGTGACTATTATTGTTATGTTCGGGTAGTTAGGCCCACACCATGCCATGTGAATTCCATTAACTTGACTTATATGCTTTGTAACTTCATTGTTTGAAACTTTGTTTCAAGAAAACCGAGAATTTGGTGTTTCAAAAGAATTGTTATGTCACGACCCCAAATCCAGGCCAGTCGTGATGGCGCCTATCATGGAACTAGGCCAGCCAAAACCCAACTCGAATCATAATAAGCTTCCTTTTTACATTTTTACTATACTGATTACCCATCATAGTTCCTTTAAACATTTATTAAAAAAAACAGTCAAAACTATACTGAATAATAAATACAACCCCCGAGAACCCGGAGTCACTGGTCATGAGCATCTACATAAATATACAACTCAATGAAAATAAATTCTATAATATTAAACAAGGGAGGCAGAAGGACTGCAGACACATGCATCCACCTCGCAAACCTCCGAGAATCTCTGGAACAGATAGACAGCTCACCCTGCCCTAACACCTGAATCTGCACAAAAGGTGCAGGGAGTAATGTCAGTACGCCAACTCAGTAGTAATGAAAATAAATCAGGTTTGAGCAGCAAGAAACACATAAAATCAATGTCATCAAATCACAAGAGGCACAACCTTTCTTTCCAACAGTATAACATAGATAAGTGAAATCATCATGTCTTAAAATCATCTTCAGAAAAATCCTTTAAAGAATGTATATTTTTCAACAACTTCAACCGAAAGGTTTAGTATAAAAATAAAATGAATCATATAGAGGCCCCTCGGGCTAACATATTTCATAAGCTCAGAGTGAAAGTAGTAAAATCATCAGTAGCCCCTCGGGCAAAACATATATCATAATCAGCCCCTCAGGCATGCCTCACAGTCACTCATAATCAGTCCCTCGGGCATACCTCTCCATCACTCGTAATCAGTCCCTCAGCACCTCACAGTCACTCATGACTCCAAATCGCTCGTCACTCGTCACTCGGCACTTTGTAGGTACCTGTGCTCACTGGGGTATGTACAGACTCCGGAGGGGATCCTACAGCCCAAGCTCTATAAACAAGCAAAATCATGGCATCAATCACTCCCAGGCACTCGGCCTCTCTCATATCATAAAATCCTCACAATATTGGCCCTCGGCCTCACTCAGTCAGACACTCACATAATGCCACTCGGGCCATAAATAAACGGGATTCTCGACCCAAGATAGTATTTCATTTCAAGAAATAGTAATATCATTAAATAGGAGTGTCAAAAATTTCACAAGAAAGACTGAGCGAAAAATCACAGTTTCAAAGTAGTGAGAATATCAGTAAAATAGCCCCCAAGGGGTGGCACTAGGCCCCAAACATGGCTTACAGCCCAAATATATCAAATCGTAGTAATACTGTAAAACATATGCTTAAAAAGCAGTTCCGCAACTCAATAGTTGCCTGAAAAGGAACATATTTCCAAATTTTCAGTTCGTGCAGGCCCCACACTCGTCATCCAGTGTGTGCGTCACTCCAAATCCGTGAAGGGATGTAGAGTCCGGGGTTTTATACCCTCAGGAAAGGATTTATAACCATTACTTACCTCCACCGGGCCACAACACTAGTCCGCTATGCTTTTACCCCTCAAATTGGCTCCCGGTTGCTCCGAATCTAGCCAAAACCAGTTCAACTTCATTAATATATACTCAAGGAACACAACCCAATCGAAAATTATCAGTTTATACAAGAATCTCGAAATTCGGCCAAACTCGAGCCCCGGGTCCACGTCTCAGAATTCGTTAATTTTTACATCATTAGAAACCTTATCCTCCCACGAGACCGTACATACCAAGAACACTAAAATCGGACAACAATTGCCCACTCAAATCCTCAAAAGAAAAATCCCATTCCCATGCACCCTTCTTCCCCAAATTTTGGGTTTAATTCCTCAAATTGCATGGTGAAAATCAAGACGAATTCATGAAATTGAATCAAAGATGGTTGAAGAACACTTACCACAAGAACCTTACTGAAAAGCTCGTCCAAAATGCCCTTCTCCCGAGCTCTCAAATGGAAAAAAAAGTTATGGCCAAGAACCCGCGAAATAGAACTTAAATATGACTGCCCAGGCCTTTTCTTCACTGCGATCGCGAAGAACAATTCTGCTGCCCCATGAAATAACCCTACGCGATCGCAGACATCCACATGTGATCGCGATCCATCAAGACATAAACCCACGTGATCGCAAATCATTCTACGCGATCGCGAAGAACAACGGCTCAACCCACTCATGCGCCCCTTTAATTCTACGCGAACACAAACAACACCACGCGATCGCACTGACCAACCACCTCATACTCACTCGATCGCGATCGCGACCTCCACAATGCGATCGCATATAACAAAAATCCTGCCTTCCCCAGCTAGGTCTACGCGATCGCAAACTTCTTCCCGCGATTGCGTAGAAGGAAATCAGAAACCCACACCAGCAAAAATATGCCCAGTTCCAAGCGAAGAATTGGTCTGTTAATCACCCGAAACACACCCGAGGCCCTCGGGACCTCAACCAAACATACCAACATATCCCATAACATCATTGAAACTTAGTCGAGCCTTCGAAACACCAAAAACCACGCAACAACACCAAAATCGCATCAAATTCAAGCCCATGAACTTTGAAACTTCCAAATTTCGCCAACTATGCCAAAACCAACCAAAACACCTCCGATTAACCTGAAATTTTGCTGACATATCCAAGATGACATTACGAACCTGTTCCAACTTCTGGAATTTCGTTCTGACCCTGATAGCCTCTGTTCCACTGCCGACCGGAAATCACCAAAAACTATCGCCAATTCAAGCCTAATTCTACTCCGGACATCACAAAAATATTCTGAACACACTCCTAAGTCCCAAATCACCTAACGAAGCTATCCGAGTCATAAAATCCGCATTTCGAGGTTGTTCACCAATAAGTCAAATCTCAGTTGACTTTCTCAACTATTAGGCTACCTTGAGGGACCAAACGCCTCAATTCTCATCATGACCACTCTGAACCCAAACCAACCAACCCAACACACATAAATGAAGCTGAACCACATGAAATGAAGCAGAAATGGGGGAAACAGGGTAAATCTCACGGAACGACCAGCCGGGTCGTTACATCCTCCCCCACTTAAACATACGTTCGTCCTCGAACGTGCCAAGAGTTGTTCTCCAACACTATCAAACTATTACGTAGCTTACCATGCACATACCCGGGGGGTGATCCCATGTCACCCTATCCCATATAGGTCTAATAGCACAATACCGTTGTAATTTCGAAATCCAAATCCTGGCCCATAAACCTTAGAACCAATTCCCACTTCTGAATAATATACAAGACCAAATTTCCATAACTATAGACTGAACAGGTCTGAACATGCTGAATCAAGCCATATACGTACCCCAGATGAAATCACATAATACACCGCGTGACTCAAGCACTCATAGCAATAACTCTTTAACCACAATAACTGCTCAGAACAACCCAATATCGGTACACCACCTCTTATCAAGAAATGCCTCGCTTTAACACTTCCATACACTGTCGATGATGAAAGAAGCACATAGAACTAACAACCATTCATCCGATAAGTCAGACGTGAAACTCCCCCTTCCCAAACAGGAATTATAGCAGATTTCAAAGCCGACTCCCAATATTTATCCTTCCAACTATGCTGTAGAAAATTCCGAAAATATTCATTCTAGGTCCAATGATCTCCTCTCATCCATCACAACCACCCTGATAACATGACACTAACCGTTCGACACATCGATACAATTCGAAGCCAAAACCTGTGCAACTTGGGCACTTAACAACAAATTCCCAATGTAATCAAATTATGTAAAAGATACACACAAGAGGACTATCCTGCCATTAACAATTACCGTCACCATATCATACTAACAGCCTGACACATACCGTAAAAATAAAAAATACATGAATCCGATACCAAAGGTTATACCCCTACATAACTCCGCTACACTGCGCGATCTCACCCAACCGCTGGTCCACTTGGAATATTTCAAGACACCTTGCCCAAAAATCAATAACCACTCAAAATTCGACATCAAGTACTCAAAGTGCATTGTCATACCCACAGGGGAAAACCGGACGATACCATGCCACACGAAACAGAAGGTATATAACCAATACGCCTCAATCCCGCAACACCAAATTACTTACCTTACTCAAATCTAGATATAAAGCCCAATTAGAACCGCATCGTATGTGCATATAACCAATAATCACCACTCCTCGCAACACCGAAGGGTAACTCATAGATCACTCCAGAACATGAAAAAACTCAATCACAATCGAATGGTATATTTCTCAATAATAGAAACTTGGAGCCAACAATTTCGACCCGGTGCAGAACACACACCCATATTAGCCTACCAGTGACCCTAAATTAACCTTGATCACCCACAACAGATAGATAACTTACCGAAAAGTTCATAATGACAGAATCATGGTGCATACTAACATCCGACTAGCTTAACTCTCCTCTTCACAGTTCACTTCCACAAAATATCGTGTTTATGAGAACTCTCAATCTCAAAATCCATGAAACGTACGGATTACCATATCTGATCACAACACCACCGCTCGAATACATAACACATCCCAAATACTCACTCATTCCATGGGGAATACCCCTAGAATTCTTCCGTTTACCAAGCAACCCTGAATATCAACAGTCGATCCAATAATAGGGCGCCGCGATACCAATGAAGTACCCTTAATTCAAACACATTGTTCCTTCTGAAATATATACCCTCATCAAGTCGCACCATTTAGTGATATCACCCACCTGGTCATCTGAAACTGCCCATGCTGCCTAAGAATTTATGACCTTCCGTCCAGAATCGAACCGTGACCTCACGTATGCAAATCTCAACTCTACCCAACATACCGCACATGCCCTGCCAACCTAGAAAAATGCGGGAACTCCATGGTCCCTTCTGAGCCACAAGCGACTACACACCCAAATAGCCAAGAATTTCCATTGGATGCCATTTAGAAACAAACTCAATACACGCCATAAGAAAATATGCACCCTAAACCGCGGTAGAAACCACCAGGAACTATCCGAAATCCCATTTGCACAACACTAAACCATCAGGACTGAATTCTTCTAACTCAACCAACTACGCAGGCCACCAAAAATCCAAGAGCATTGCTAAGATATACCCGAAAAACTCGTCACCTGATGAACACCCAAAGAACTAATCATATCCCTTACCATGCCGATCCGACCTACTACCAGGTCGCCCTATTTACCCAAGTTTCTTCTGACTTACCTTCAAATTGATACTTCTCCTTGCCGTAATACCACAAATTTGCAACTCAGACTCACCACACGTGACCCAAGCACAAAACCATACCATCTAAGGCTTATATAGCCGCCGAATACTCTCTCAAATATCACCAAAAGCACCACATTATAAAAACTCACCCCGAAGAGACTTCTTGCGAATCAAAAGCCATTACCTTCACCTCCTGATACCGATATGTGGAATCCGTGATGATGTAGAATACCACCAGCCTTGACATCCTCTACGTAAATCTCAATCATACTGGCCAATTAGACAGAATCGTCATGACCCGGTTGCGCACTACACCTTTTACAATTTCCACTAAATCATTCAATAGAACCCAATTACCAAAACAAGTACACTACAACCTATATTGAAGATATTTCCCTTACTCATGACATTCCCAGACCCCATACCTGCAGGTCATAACTGATTTACCACTATACCTCGAACTGGAACCAATACCACACATAATCATGTAATCAACTTATCAATAACGATATCCCCCACTTGGCTCAAAGCCAAGGATCAAGACAAACAAGACTATGCCCACACATTATTACTGCCACCATGCTGTGGTGGGATTCAACTAAATCCTCCATAAGCTTACATGTCCCAAACCATCTAACATTCAAATCAATTTCCAATCTCGCATCCACCATCGTAATAGTCACGCCAACTTCCACAAGCGATCCAAACTCCAATCACAACATATATCTTTTACTGGTAGAAGAGAACTTATTACATAACTACATAGGGACCACACGCCTTGGGACAACCCGTAGGAGATACCCCTCCTCGCTTAGCCTCAATTTCTATCTCTCCATACCCTTTTGAAGACCAGAACTAACACGCAATCACTACACCTTCCTGTATCTGAACACAACAACACCTACCCTCGAGGCATCACAATACGCGGTAAAAACCTGAAGCTGATGGTAGAACTAACACATGAGCGGTGGTCACAAAAATCTCGGGCTTCAGGAAGCTCTACCCACACATGACTGACCACATGGATACCCTCACCGGACACCACGTGTCCCAAGAATGCTACTCAACCGAGTCAAAATTCACACTTGGAAAATTATCGTAGAGCCTTTCCTTCATGAATCCTTATAATGCCATCCTCAAATACTAAGCATGCTACTCCCGGCTACGCGAATATGCCATGACGCCATCAATGAATGCAATAACAAGGAGTGCTAATACGACTGGAATACACCGTCAATCAAATACATGAACGTTACTAGGGAAAACGATCAACTCAAAAGACATCACTAGGAACTCATAACGCAACTTAGAAATCTGCTTCACTCTACAACTACACAACATGAGAGGTCTTCCAATCACACTCAAAACTCAAGGCCATATACCAAATCGAGACATAAATCAAACACTCAATAAATCTCACCACATTTCCAGCCAACCCTTTCAACACAATTCACAACCTGAACACATCTAACCATCAAATCACACTCACCACATAGGCATCTAGTCACCAATTCTCAACAATAAGAACAAGTACGGACATACAAGTCCCCAAATTAAATGTGCCAACACAACGACAATCTCAGCAATCAAGCCACAAAATGAATCCGGCCTCAAGTCCTCCAGACTGACCCATTACCAACATGCCAAAATCACATCTCATCCATGGAAACCACAAGCCGTCGATGCACAACTGATACCAAGCACTCTCATGCGCGCTCGAATACATGGAAGGAATTCAATAATTAAGCTCTTGGCTGAATACAATGGATTCACATGAAAAGAATTTTAAAAATGTGAGATTTTCCTAAGGGTTCCGCAGCCTCTCGAAGATAAGTACAGACGTCTCTGTACCGATCCGCAAGACTCTACTAAACCTGCTCATGACCAGTGATTCCTATATAACCTAGCTCTCTGATACCAAACTTTCACGACCCCAAATCCAGGCCAGTCATGATGGCGTCTATCATGGAACTAGGCCAGCAAAAACCCAACTCGAATCATAATAAGCTTCCTTTTTACATTATTACTATACTGATTACCCATAAAAGTTCCTTTAAACATTTATAAAAAAAATAGTCAAAACTATACTGAGTAATAAATACAACCCCCGAGAACCCGGAGTCACTGGTCATGAGCATCTACATAAATATACAACTCAACGAAAATAAATTCTATAATATTAAACAAGAGAGGGAGCAGGACTGCAGACGCTTGCAGCCACCTCGAAAACCTCTGGGAATCTCTAGAACAGATAGACAGCTCACCCCGCCCTAACACCTGAATCTGCACACAAGGTGCAGGGAGTAATGTGAGTACGCCAACTCAGTAGTAATGAAAATAAATCAGGTCTGAGCAGCAAGAAACACATAAAATCAATGTCATCAAATCACAAGAGGCACAACCTTTCTTTCCAACAGTATAACATAGATAAGTGAAATCATCATGTCTTAAAATCATCTTCAGAAAAATCCTTTAAAGAATGTATATTTTTCAACAACTTCAACCGAAAGGTTTAGTATAAAAATAAAATGAATCATATAGAGGCCCCTCGGGCAAACATATTTCATAAGCTCAAAGTGAAAGTAGTAAAATCATCAGTAGCCCCTCGGGTAAAACATATATCATAATCAGCCCCTCAGGCATGCCTCACAGTCACTCATAATCAGCCCCTCGGGCATACCTCACCATCACTGTAATCAGTCCCTCAGCACCTCACAGTCACTCATGCCTCCCAATCGCTCATCACTCGTCACTCGGCACTCGGCACTCTGTAGGTACCTGTGCTCACTGGGGGTATGTACAGACTCCGGAGGGGCTCCTCTAGCCCAAGCGCTATAAACAAGCCAAATCATGACATCAATCACTCCCATGCACTCAGCCTCTCTTATATCATAACATCCTCACAATATTGGCCCTCGGGCTCACTCAGTCAGACACTCACATCATGCCACTCAGGCCATAAATAAACGGGGTTCTCGACCCAAGATAGTATTTCATTTCAAGAAATAGTAATATCATCAAATAGGAGTGTCAGCAATTTCACAAGAAAGACTGAGTGAAAAATCACAGTTTCAAAGTAGTGAGAATATCAGTAAAATAGCCCCCAAGGGGTTAAAACAGATCGGCACTAGGCCCCAAACATGGCTTAAAGCCCAAATATATCAAATCGTAGTAATATTGTAAAACGTATGCTTAAAAAGCAGTTTCACAACTCAATAGTTGCCTGAAAAGGAACATATATCCAAATTTTCAGTTTGTGCACGCCCCACACTCGTCATCCAGTGTGCGCGTCACTCCAAATCCATGAAGGGTTGTAAAGTCCGGGGTTTCATACCCTCAGGCAGGATTTATAACCATTACTTACCTCCACCGGGACACAACACTAGTCCGCTATGCTTTTGCTCCTCAAATTGGCTCCCGATTGCTCCGAATCTAGCCAAAACCAGTTCAACATCATTAATATATACTCAAGGAACACAACCCAATCGAAAATTATCAATTTATACAAGAATCTCGAAATTCGGCCAAACTCGAGCCTCGGGCCCACGTCTCGAAATTAGATAATTTTTACATTATTAGAACCCTTATCCTCCCACGAGACCGTACATACCAAGAACACTAAAATCAGACAACAATTGCCCACTCAAATCCTCAAAAGTAAAATCCCATTCCCATGCGCCCTTCTTCCCCAAATTTTGGGTTTAATTCCTCAAATTGCATGGTGAAAATCAAGACGAATTCATGAAATTGAATCAAAGATGGTTGAAGAACACTTACCACAAGAACCTTACTGAAAAGCTCGTCCAAAATGCCCTTCTCCCGAGCTCTCAAATGGAAAAAAAAGTTATGGCCAAGAACCCTCGAAATAGAACTTAAATCTGATTGCCCAGGCCTTTTCTTCACTGCGATCGCGGAAGCTCCCACGCGATCGCGAAAAACAATTCTATTGCCCCATCAAATAACCCTACGTGATCGCAGACATCCACATGCGATCACGATCCATCAAGACATAAACCCACGCGATCGCAAACCACTCTATGCGATTGCGAAGAACAACGGCTCAACTCACTCACGCGCCCTTTTAACTCTATGCGAACACAAACAACACCTCGTGATCACACTGACCAACCACCTCATACTCACGCGATCGAGACCTTCACCACGCGATCGCATATACCAAAAATCCTGACTTCCCTAGCTAGGTCTACGCGATCGCAAACTTCTTCCCGTGATCGCGTAGAAGGAAACCAGAAACCCACACCTGCAAAAATCTGCCCATTTCCAAGCCAAGAATTGGTCCATTAATCACCTTAAACACACCCGAGGCCCTCGAGACCTCACACAAACATACCAACATATCCTATAACATCATTCAAACTTAGTTCCTTTGAAACACCAAAAAAAATGCAACAACACCAAAATCTTATCAAATTCAAGCCTATGAACTTTGAAACTTCCAAATTTCGCAAACTACGCTGAAACCAACCAAAACACCTCCGATTGACCTGAAATTTTGCAGACATATCCAAGATGACATTTTGAACCTGTTCCAACTTTCGGAATTCCGTTCCGACCGCGATAGCCTATTTTCCACTGCTGATCGGAAATCGCCACAAACTAACTTTCGCCAATTCAAGCCTAATTCTACTCCGAACATCACAAAAATATTATAAACACACTCCTAAGTCCCAAATCACCTAACGAAGCTATCCGAGCCATAAAATCCACATTCCAAGGTCGTTCACCAATAAGTCAAATCTCAGTTGACTTTCTCAACTATTAGACTACCTTGAGGGACCATATGCCTCAATTCTCATCATGACCACTCTGAACCCGAACCAACCGACCCAACACACATAAATGAAGATGAACCACATGAAATGAAGAAGAAATGGGGGAAACGGGATAAATCTCACGGAACGACCGGCGGGGTCGTTACATGTTATTTGGAAAGGATTTAAAGAAAGATGTTGTGTTTGCATTCGACCGCTTCACAATTTATATCCCGCGAGCGGAGTGATTCTGTCCCCTACTCTCATGGTAGCGGACCGTACGCCACGACAGGTTAATAGATGCATCTACGATTCTTTCCACAATGCGCATGCTATTTGCCTGATGTTTTTATGACTGTTGAGCTGTGAAATATCCTGGAAGAACAAACCGAAAACTTGTATATTGGTTCTTCACCATGTATTTGGATTTTGATTACGATTCGATATTTATTTCCTTACTATCCATGCTTACATGTTGTCCTCTTTTAAAATATCACCTAAATATAGTGTTTCGACCCTAGTAAGTGTCAAGTCGACCTCTCATCACTACTTCTTTGAGATTAGGTGGGATACTTACTGGGTATATATTGTTTATGTACTCATGCTATGCTCTGTACTTCATTGTACAGGTTCTGAGGTAGGTGCATCTGGGTACTAGTCCGAAGCTCGTTCCTGATTTATACCCTGGTCGAAGCTTCACGGTGAGCTACTTCTCTTGGCAACTCCCAACAGCACTTTGGAGCTATTATTTTTCCATTTCTGTCTACACTTACTCAGACAATAGCACATACTTTTATTCTTTTGATATTATTCTACTAGATGCCTGTAGACTTGTGACACTAGTTCCTGGCACACATGCTAGTAGACTTTATTTTTGGGATGTAATCGTTAATTATGACTTCATGATTATTTATTTTGCATAAAGTTGCCTAAGTTATCTGTTTCTACTTAATGTCTCAAAACTAAGTTAATCAAGTGTTGAAAATGTTTTTGGTAAACTACATGAAACTCACTAGTAGATAATGGCCTGACTGCGGTGTTGTGTGCCATCGCGACCTGGGTAAGGATTTGGGTCGTGACATGCTACATGTAAAAAGGGTGGTTTCCTATGCTAAATGGAATGGGGAGTGCACAGGGAAATGGGGTGCTATTTGTCAATAGAAAGTTGTTAAACGGGACAAACCTACATAATACAACAGGGCAAGGACTTGGAGCACATATTTTGTTCTTTCCACTGGTTAAAGTGATTGTTACGATCACGAAGAAACGACAAATCCCAACTACGGTTTAAAATCAATACACATGGTAGCAAAAATTTAGATGGATATGCTGGTATAGTGGTATTGGAGGTATTTGTAGGGATCAGAGGGTATGCTTACTCATGATTTTTTGCTTCTCTAATTGCCAGAAACTGTAGTAATATGGCAGAAGAAAAGGCAGTCTTATTTGGGCTGAATTGGTGTATTCAGTGTAAAGACCCGACCTGTCATTTTGAGTTATCGGACCCCGCTCCCCTAAATGAAACTTCCCATAGTGGCTTATTGTGATTTATGACTTGCGGGGGCAGGTGGTCCGGGATTTAGAAATGTTTAGAGCAATATTGGAACACTTGGTTCCTTCAGGTTGGCCTTTAAAGCCAAGTTTGACTTCGGTCAACATTTTGAGTAAACGACCTCAAAATTCAGTTTCAACGATTCCAGTAGCTTTGTATGATGATTTTAGACTTGGGCGTATGTTCGGAACTGGTTTTGGGTGACCCAGGAGCATTTCGACGCCCAATATCGAAATAAGAATTTCCTTAATTTAATATTGTGGTTTGGGATGTGTTTTTGTGTTATCAAGGTCCGAACGGAATTCCAAGACCGAGAATAGCTCCGTTATGTCATTTATGACTTGCCTGCAAAATTTGGTGTCATTCCGAGTAGTATAGGTCGGTTCGGCGCATTGTTAGCGAATTCTAGAACTTTAAGTTCAAAGTTTGATTCAATTTAGTTTTGGGATCGAATTCTTAGTTTCGTTGTTGTTTTTCACGTTTCGAAAATTCGAGAGAGTCCGTATCATGAATAAAGACTTGCCAGTTCCTTTGGATAGGGTCCCGAGGGGCTCAGGTGAGTTTCGGACCCCTCGAAGCTAATTTCAAAACACCAGAAATTTCAGGTCTGGTTTCCTTCTCTGCGATCGCGGATGGGTTACTGCGTTGGGAAAGAAGGAACTGGGCAGGGGTGGTGAATGCCCTGTGCGTTTGCACAAAGGGCACCACGATCGCGATGGGTTGGGCTCCTGACCCAGTGCGATCACACACCCCAGCTGGGTTCACATATAGCCCAGCCTTTTTGGCCAGCCCAGCTACTCCTTACCCTGTGCGTTCGCAGGGCTCTCTCCGCGTTCACATAGAAGGCCCATGAGGGCCTGGTCATTTAAAGCTCTGTGATCACATAGAGGAGACCACTAATCAGTGTGTTTTTATAGCTGGATTTAATTCATTTCCCTCATCTTCTTCTTCTTCCTTGGGATGATTTTCAGCATTCAAGAGGGGCAAACGACCTAGTTATTGAAGGTAAGTAAATTCTACCCTAATATTAGTTTCATGCATGGATTACAAGCTAAATTAACTACCTAATTAGTGAAAATTAAGGATTTGGGGTAGTAACCTAGGGCTTTTGAAAATGTAGAAAATTACCCGTGCATTGGCTATGAATTCATACAAAAATCATATATTAACGATCCTTAGGTTATGGGTGAGTGTTTCCTTCGAGAATTTTCGGAATCCGGGCATCCGGGATCGGGGTTGGTTTTGGGATTTATTCAAGAAGGTTGAATTTGACTAAATAATACGAGAATTCCATGCTTTAAATATAAATTGATATATTTGTATATCATTTGGCTAGTTTCGAGTCCGTGGGTGTCGAGTTCAGAGTTTCGGGTGCATTCTTGACCCGGAGAGTAGGTGCGACGCGAGGTGAGTCTCCTTTCTAACATTGTAAGAGGAACTGTCCCCCTAGGTTCTTTAAATGACTATGTGCCAAATTTTTTGTGGGGGCTACGTACGCGCAAAGTGATGAGAGTTTGTACGTAGCGACTATTATTGTTATGTCCGGGTAGTTAGGCCTACACCATGCCTTATGTTTTTTCCTTGAAATGAACTATATGTTTAGTGAATTAATGTTACATACGGCTTGTTTCCCCGAAATCATGGAATTTAAGTAATTTTATGTAATTGTTCACGAAAAGTAATTTATAAAGAATAAATGTGTGGATTGTGTGTGCATGTGACTAGTTCGCAATTTACATTCCGCGAGCGGAGTGTTATTTCCCCCACTCTCATGGGAGCAGGCCATACGCCACGGCGAGATTGAAAGATATATATTATGGTTCGGGCCGTTCGACCCTCGGCAGTGCACATATATGATCATTATGATGGCTCAGGCCAGTTGTCCTTATCATGTATGCGTATGTTAAATTGTTAAGGATTCTTTTATGGATTTTGAGTGGTCAGATATATATTTAAAGGAAAGAAAAGAATAATGAAGTGGAAATTGTATATTTACTTCCAGTATATATTTGAATTACTGTTATTTTAAATGCTTACTGCTTTTATCATCCTTGTATGTCTGTTACTGATATTATATCTTGCTAATCATTTTGTTGGACCTTAGGGAGTGTCAAGTCGACCTCTCGTCACTACTTCTTCGAGATTCAGCAGGATACTCCTTAGTAATTTAAGTGTGGGCTTGCCTAACCCCGGTGTTGGGCGCCATCACGACCTGAGTTAGTATTTTGGGTCGTGACAACATGGTATCAGAGCTCTAGGTTCACGTAGGTCTCACAAGTCACGGGCAAACCTAGTAGAGTCTTGCGGATCGGTATGGAGACGTATGTACTTATCTTCGGGTGGCTATAGGGTGTTAGGAAAACCTCTCATTATTTTTATTCTATCGTGCAGTCAATGGTTTACTAAATCTCATTCTTCTATTCTCTCACAGATGGTGAGGACGCGTGCATCCGATGCTGCAGACCCGGGAGGGGCTGCTATCCCCGTTGTTCGAGGCCGTGGCAGAGGCCAGGGGAGGGCACCGGCCCGAGGTAGGGGACGAGGGCGTCCCCAAATTATTCCAGCTGTACCACCACCAGAGGATCCTACTATAGAGGAGCAGGGTGAGGTGCCCCCAGCAGGTCCTGCTCCAGTGGACTTTATGACGGCGCCAGGCTTCCAGGAGATCATGGGCTGTATGATGCGGTTTATGGACACCATGTCCCGGGCTGGTTAATTTCCAGCAGATCGTGCCACATCTGAGCCGGGAGGGGGGCCCATACTCTTACCGCCCTTCCTGCAAGTCAGGTAGCAACATTACATCATACCCTAGGTACACTGCCCGTGGGTGGGGTCCAACCCTTAGCAGCAGCAACTTAGCCCAAACCAGCTGTGGACGGTCATCCGCAGAAGTTATTGGATATATGGACTCGATTGTACCCTCCAATCTTCGGGGGTGAGCGAGGCGAGGATGCCCAGGATTTTGTTGACAGGTGCAGGGACAGGCTGCAAAATATAAGGATATTAGAGTCCCATGGAGTGGACTTCACTACCTTCCAGCTAGAGGAAAAAGCTCACAGATGGTGGTAGTCCTATATCCTCAGCAGGCCAGCAGATTCTCCTCCCATCACTTAGGAGCAGTTCACTCAGATGTTTCTAGACAGGTATATCCCACCCTCTGAGAGGGAAGAGCTATGATATCCGTTTGAGTAGTTAGAGCAGGGACATATGTCAGTGACAGATTATGAGGCTAGATTCTCAGAGTTGTCT
Organism: Nicotiana knightiana; assembly: GCA_005239525.1. Lineage (NCBI taxonomy): Eukaryota > Viridiplantae > Streptophyta > Magnoliopsida > Solanales > Solanaceae > Nicotiana > Nicotiana knightiana. The sequence continues at coordinate 30,291 of ML384069.1, read as the reverse complement.
CGCCACACACTTATGATATTGCCTGCTGATGCTGAGAGAGTGCAGGGATTTTTAGCAGGGCTGCACTCCGGTATTAGGGCCAACATGGCCCGAGAGGTGGAGAGGGGGACTCCCTATTAGCTGGTGGTCGAGATAGCTCGTCGGATTGAGGGCTATCAATGGAGAGGCAGAGAGTAGGGTCAGCAGGACAAGAGAGCTAGATTCTCCAGGGATTTCAGAGGTGCCCCAGTTAGGGGCAGAGGTCAGTTCAGTAGAGGTCACCTCAGCAGGCCTCCATATTCAGCACCCCCACCACCTCCCCGAGGTGTTCCAGCGAGGGCTCATTTCGGCGCCATGCCAGAGCGTTCCTACCGCCCTCCAGCCATTCAGAGTTCACCCAGTGGTTATTCCAGTTATCCGAGATTCCCCAGTCCCTACTTCAGTGCTATGCCAGAGAGTACACATCGCTCTCCGGCCATTAAGGGTTCCTCTTCGGGGCAGCATGCTATGATACCCGGGGGTTGTTATGAGTGTGGGGATCCAGGTCATATGAAGAGGCATTGTCCCAGGCTTCGGGGCAAAGCGATGCAGCAGGATTATCAGCCTATAGCTCCAGCACCAGCCGTCAGGCCACCTAGAGGTGGGGGACAGGTCGGCAGGGGTCGTCCTAGAGGTGGGGGTCAGTCAGGGGGAGGTCAGCCAGCTCTTGTTCATGCTGGCGGGGCTCAGTCTTCCGGTGCTCCAGCTAGATTCTATGCTATTCTTGCAAGATTAAAGGCAGTGGCCTCAAACGCCGTGATCACAAGTATTATTACAGTATGTGGTAGATAGGCATCAGTGTTATTTGATCCAGGATCTACTTATTCCTATGTTTCGGTCTTATTTTCTCATTTTCAGCATATCCCTCGTGAGTCCTTGGGTTCTCCTCTATGTGTGTCCACTCCTGTAGGCGATTCTGTGGTGGTCGACTGGGTTTACCGGTCTTGTATGGTTACATTCTGTGGGTTTGAGACTCGAGCGATCTCTTATTGCTCGACATGATTGATTTCGAGATTATTTTAGGCATGGATTGGCTATCTCCTTAACATTCCATGCTAGATTGCCATGCTAAGACAGTTACTTTAGCTATTCCAGAGTCGCCTAGTCTGGAGTGGAGAGGTTCCTCAGTTAGTGCAGCCAGCCGGGTTATTTCATTCCTGAAGGCTCGACATATGGTCGAGAAGGGTTGTCTGGCTTACCTCGCTTATGTGCGGGACGCCACCGCCGATTCTCCGACCATTGATTCAGTGCTAGTTGTTCGAGAGTTTGCTGATGTATTTCCTTCGGACCTTCTGGGCATGCCTCCGGATCGTGATATTGATTTCTGCATTGATTTAGCTCCAGGTACCCAGCCTATATCTATTCCTCCGTACCGTATGGATCCGAAAGAGTTGAAGGAGTTGAAGGAGCAACTGGAGGATTTGTTGGATAAGGGGTTCATCAGACCGAGTGTATTGCCATGAGGTGCTCAAGTTCTATTCGTGAAGAAGAATGATAGGTCTATGCGGATGTGTATTGATTACCGCCAGTTGAACAAGGTCACCATTAAGAACAAACATCATTTTCCGCACATCGATGATTTGTTTGACCAGTTGCAGGGTGCTTGGGTGTTTTCTAAGATTGATTTGAGATCGAGATATCATCAGTTGTAGATTTGGGCCTAAATTGTTCCGAAGACTGCTTTCCGTACGAGGTATGGCCACTACGAGTTCCTGGTATGTCCTTTGGTTTGACTAATGCCCCAGCAACATTCATGGACTTGATGAATAGGGTGTTCCGGCCGTATATTGATTCCTTTTTCATCGTCTTCATTGATGACATTTTGATTTACTCACGTAGCCTGGGGGAGCACGAGCAGCATTTGAGAGTTGTGCTCCGGACTTTGCGAGAATAGAAGCTATATGCTAAGTTCTCCAAGTGTGAGTTCTGGTTGGATTTCGTGGAATTCTTGGGGCATGTGGTATCCAGAGAGGGTATCAAAGTTGATCCTCAGAAGATCGAGGCAGCTTAGAGTTGGTCGTGTCCTACTTCAGCTATAGAGGTCAGGAGCTTTTTGGGTCTAGCAGGCTATTATCGTCAATTTGTGGAGGGGTTCTCTTCTATTGCAGCTCCATTGACTAGATTGACTCAGAAGAACGCCCCGTTCAGATGGTTCGATGAGTGTGAGGCGAGCTTTCAGAAGCTCAAGACAGCATTGACCTCAGCACCAGTTCTGGTATTACCTTCCGGTTCTAGGATGTATGCAATGTATTGCGACGCTTCACGTGTTGGATTGAGGTGTGTGTTGATGCAGGAAGGGAGAGTTATTGCTTATGCTTCACGCCAGCTGAAGGTTCATGAGAAGAATTACCCGGTGCACGATTTAGAGTTGGCGGCAATTTTGCATGCTCTTAAGATTTGGAGGCACTACTTGTATGGGGTGTCCTGTGAGGTTTATACAGACCACCGCAGCTTGCAGAACTTGTTCAAGCCGAGGGATCTTAATTTGAGGCAGCGCAGATGGCTTGAGTTCTTGAAGGATTATGATATCACCATTATTTATTATCCGGGAAAGGCAAACGTGGTAGCAGATGCCTTGATCAGGAAGGCAGAGAGTATGCGTAGTTTGGCTTACATTGCAGCAGAGGAGAGACCTCTAGCCTTGGACATTCAGTCCTTGGATAATCGCCTGGTGAGGTTAGACCTTTTAGAGCCTCGTCAAGTTCTAGCACATGTGGTTGCACAATCTTCGTTATTGGGTAAAATTAAGGCTCGACAGTTTGATGATCCGTGCTTGGCAGAGCTTCGGGAGACCGTGGTACAAGGTGGTGCCAAGGAGGTTACTATTGGCGAGGATGGTGTTCTGAGACTTCAGGGCCATTTGTGTGTTCCTAATGTCGACGGCCTGAGAGAGAGGAATCTAGAGGGGGCACACAATTCTCGGTATTCTGTCCATCCTGGTGCTACGAAGATGTATCGTGATTTGAAGCAGCATTACTGTTGGAGGCGGATGAAGAAGGACATGTGGAGTATGTGGCTAGGTGTCTTAATTGCCAGCAGGTTAAGTATGAGCACAGAAGCTAGGAGTCCTACTTCAGAAGATGCCCATTCTGGAGTGGAAGTGGGAACTCATCACTATGGATTTCGTGGTTGGGCTGCCTCGAACTTTGTGGAAGGTTGATGCGGTTTGGGTCATTGTGGATAGATTGACCAAATCAGTGCATTTCATTCCAGTGGCTACTACATATACTTCTGAGATATTGGCACATATCTACATTCGGGAGATAGCCTGGTTGCACGGTGTGCCGGTGTCCATTATATCAGATCGAGGTCCCCAGTTCACCTCGCACTTCTGGAGAGCATTTCATAGTGAGATGGTTACCCAGATAGACCTCAACACAACATTTCACCCTCAGACTGATGGTCAGTCAGAGCGTACAGTTCAGATATTGGAGGACATGCTCAGGGCATGTGTGATTGACTTCGGGGGTCAGTGGGACCCGTTCTTGCCTTTGGTCGAGTTTTCTTACAACAATAGTTATCAGTCCAACATTGAGATGGAACCATTTGGGGCTTTGTGTGATCCGCGATGTCGTTCTCCTATCGGATGGTTTGAGCCTGTCGAGGCTAAGTTATATGGAACCGACCTGGTGAGAGATGCTTTAGAGAAAGTGAAGTTGATCCAGGAGAGGCTCCGCACATCATAGTCCAAACATAAGAGTTACGCGGATCAAAAGGTGTGTGATGTATCATTTATGGAGGGAGATAAGGTTCTGTTGAAAGTCTTGCCGATAAAGGGTATTATGAGGTTTGGGAAGAAGGGCAAGCTGAGCCCAAGGTTTATAGGTCCCTTCGAGGTGTTGAGGCGAGTTGGGGAGGTTGCTTATGAGCTAGCCTTACCTGCCAGTTTGTCAGGAGTTCATCCAGTTTTTCATGTATCCATGCTCCGGAGGTACCACACCGACTTCTCTCACGTGGTTTATTTCAGCACTATTTAGTTGGATGAGAGGTTGGGCTACGAGGAGGAGCCAGTTGCGATTATTGATAGACAGGATCGCCAGTTGAGGTCCAAGAGAGTTTCTGTAGTGAAGGTCCAGTAGAGGGGCCAACCAGTCGAGGAAGCAACTTGGGAGTCCGAGGAGGACATGCGGAGAATATATCCATACTTAATCAGCACTTCAGGTATGATTCTAGACCCGTTCGAGGACGAACGTTTATTTAAGAGGTGGAGAATGTAATGACCCGACCAGTCGTTTGCGTTATCGGACCCTGTTCCCCTAAATGAAACTTCCCATAGCGGCTTATTTTTATTTATGACTTGCGGGAGGTGGTCCGGGATTCAGAAATGTTCAGAGCAATATTGGAACACTTGGTTCCTTCAGGTTGGCCTTTAAGGCTAAGTTTGACTTCGGTGAAAATTTTGAGCAAACGACCTCGGAATCGAGTTTCGACGATTCTGGTAGCTTCGTATGATGATTTCGGACTTGGGCGTATGTTCGGATGGGTTTTGGATGACCCGGGAGCGTTTCGGCGCTCAATATCGAAATAAGAATTTTCTTAAGTTAATAGTGTGGTCCGGGACGTGTTTTTGTATTATCGAGGTCCGAACGGAATTCCGAGGCTGGGAATAGCTCCGTTATGTCATTATGACTTGCCTGCAAAATTTGGTGTTATTCCGAGTAGTATAGGTCGGTTCGGCGCATTGTTAGTGAATTCTAGAACTTTAAGTTCAAAGTTTGATTCAATTTGGTTTTGGGGTCGAATTCTTAGTTTTGTTGTTGTTTTTCACGTTCCGAAAATTTGAGCGAGTCCGTATCATGAATACAGACTTGTCAGTGCCTTTGGACGGGGTCCCGAGTGTCACACCTCCTTTTTCCTCCGGTAAGGTTGGATAAGAGAGTTTTTCCGCTTTAAGTAACATTATTCAATTTTGGGATTATTTATTAATTTCAGAGTCGCCACTCGGATTTTTTACGGTTTTTAGGGACACCATTTTCCTTTAGAATCCCAAACCAAGGAAATTTTGACTCTGTTTTAAATTGTCTGCGAACTAAAAATTCGGATAAGGAATTCTGTTAACCCGGGAGAAGGTGTTAGGCACTCCCGAATTTCGTGGTTCTAGCACGGTCGCTTAACTATTAATATTTGGCCTCTTTATCTAATTATTTACATATTTTAAACCTATTATGATTTTTAGCCTTTTTCACTTTTTAAACCGCTTTTAATATTTATGGATTTATCTTGAAATAAGTCACGATGTCGTGCACTTATTTGTTTTTTGACACATTATAACTACGCCACATGAAATGCATCCGCAATTACAACATGTGATTTTTATTATAGTTTGAAGTTGAAGACGGGGACATGAGTTGTCGCACCCGCGTGTAGATTACGTAGTCAAGACTATGGTCGTGATGGTTTTATAGTGCCCATTTGTGGCGATGTTCGATTTTTCTATTTTCGAAAGAGAGTTTTAGTTTTAAGATCGGTTAGGACGTTTATGGATTTATCTTGGACAAGTTACGATGGCGTACACTTGTTGTTTTTGAGCACATGGCAAAAACGTCACATGAAATGCATCCGTGATTGCTATGTATATTTTTATTAGTTATTTAGAGTTAAGGGTCGGGGGCATGAGTTGCCACGAGTGTAGTTTATTGTAATTTCGGGGTAATGATCAATTTTTGTCAAGTTTCAGAGTAAAGGTATTCATTCTACCTAAGATTACCTAACATGATGTCCAAAAGCGTAAAGGTAATATGTTTTGGGCTATGGCCATATTTTAGCCCAATTTTATCATTTAACTCTTTGGCCAATCCTAATTGTGACTAATTTTGCAATAAGGGTGAAGCCTTTGATTAATTTGAGTACTTCATGATAGGTCAACAAACAGAGTTTCGCAAGACTTAAAACAATCCATATTTCAGTCTAACAAAAGTGGGAATATGCTAACACAATACACATCATTCATGGATATATATATTTGTACATATTTATACAGATATGCAAGAGCCTTTTTGGTCACTGATCTTGCTCGAATCTGGTAAACATTGAAACAGAATTTTATAACCGTAAAGAGAACGTGGTACAAACAGTTTTTTTACCAGTTTTGATTTGCTAACTTAACAATTTTTAACAACTCCAGTAGCCTAAATACATGCCTTTTGAATTCATGATTCATATGTATTAAGCTTTATCTATTTCAAACAGGCTGCAGAATGTGAGATGAATCAAAAAGATGTTTTGAGTTACTAATTTTTCTTAAGATAACTGATTTTGGAAATTCAGCTAATATTATGAAGAGACTTCGTATAGACTAATTCGAGTACAAATTCATGCTTTTGATCTAATTATGTACTGTTATTAGGCTACTTCTTAGAGTAAATAACTCTAATTGTTAGGCCTACCTGCTCCCTTATGGCCCAATAGCCTAGGGAGCTAAACCTGATTAAAGCCCTAATGGGTTGTTTCATAATGCTTGCCCGATTTTGGATATAGCAAGAAAAGTAAAAGAAGAAGATGAAAAGAAAAGCTAAAATAATAGTTTACAGCCCATATTTACAACTAACAATTCAAGAATTATAGTATTACATCCTCATTTCCTTATGAAATACAATTTCCTAAAAGATGAAAACAATGAGTAACAAGAATAAAGAAGGGGCAGAACTGCTCCTGTGCGAACCAGCCTTCAGAGACTTTGGAATCTGTAATTTTCAATGTTAATCTAAAATTGTAAGTCCAAGGTTTGAGTACTTGGACAGTATTAAAAACAGACCTTTGGGCATTTGTGAGATGAATTTAACCATAAGAGGAAGTTAGATTCAACCTTAATGATGCCCTAGGAGAACAAAATATGTTCATGCCTTTTTATGGACTGGATCTAACCATAGAAAGGGTAAGATTCCAATCCAAGATATCACTTTGTCTAGACTCTTAAAAATTATCTTTATGTTATGCAACAGATTTAAGAAAGCATTTATTCAAATGCTTTGACTGCTATGGGAATTTTGAGGAGTCAATCCGACCATTTTGTGATTTCAGATTCACTTTCCTAAAGCTCCTTCTCATTACACACTTATGTCCTTTGAAGGATAATTTACAACAAGCTAAACTACTGTTTATGCACTATAAATGGGGTGAATTTGACTATTAGGAAGTCATATTCATCTACCCTAATGCCAACATCCTAAACTATCCAGAGACTTGCTTATTGGATCTCTTTATTGACCAAAGAGACTCAATTGAAAGCCTATTTCTGCATTCTTATTGGTAGAACCTGACCATAGAGAAGGTCATATTCAACATCCTAATGCAGCTTGTTTCCTAATATAGAACTATGAGTATTCACCACATTTATATACATTGAGCCTGAAATATACAGAATATTTCAGCAAAGAAATACCAACAACAAAAATAGTATTTACCACACTCACAGGTTCATTAATATGCTAATAAACATCTATACAGTCACATTTACATACAACAGAAAAGATAACCTCATTCATCAAGAACAAATAGTTTAAGCAGGGAGAAGAAGAAGAAGATTCCAATTCAAAAAATTTCATTAAGAAGAGATGAGTTAATATATACCTTTTAACAGAGAAACATCAAAGAGACTTGACCAAATAAAGGTCAAGTAGGAATATTAAATAGCAAGAAAGAAGAGAGATCATCAACAACAAACAGAAACCCAAAGAAAACCAAACAGTCCAGCAAGAATACACCCAGAAATCTTGAGTATGAATGTTTGAAGGAAACTTCCAGAAATCCAAAATCCAGAAAAGAGAAGATAGAAGTTGAACTAGGCCATCTATTTATGAACTTGTTTTCAAAAAAGAAATCAGATTTTTTTAATAATACTCTTCTTTTTCAAAACCTTTTGAATGGAAAAAGTATTTGTGAATAAGGAGGATTTTCTATTCCAGCAGCTCAAAGAGTGTAAAAAAGGTCACCCCACCATCTCTAGAAAGAGGGTCTATTTATAGGATATTTGGGGATGTGATATTCTTTTGAATATTCCCTATCCAAAGCTGAAAAACAGCACTCAATAGTACACAGGGCAGTTGTCAACCCTATCTTTGGGACAACTGCCCCTACNGGCGGCGGCTAAGGTTTTGAGGGGGATAGGCTTTGGGTGCAATGAGGGGGGGTGGTGAATGTTTGGACATCTTTATAGTTTAAGGTTGGGAGTTCCCAGTCGTTGGATCTTGGAAGATCAACGGCTGGGATTAATTGCTTAATCTAAACAGGCCGGTCGGGTTATGGGGTTTGGGTTGGGTCGTTTGAGTGTATAGAGATAGGGAATGGGCCTGGGTATTTCTTGGTCCAGGTCCGATTTTAGCTCTCTTAATTAATTAAG